>PVLA01006129.1:0-130478 GCA_004027455.1 Hydrochoerus hydrochaeris | reverse complement strand
TCTGACAACCTAGTCTCCCCTCCAAGAGTTCCTGTATTCAATCAAATTGGCAATCATGATATACTGGCACTGCTCTAAAGTGGAGAAAAAAAAGAAGAACTTGGAAATAACTGGTTTTAAACAATCAAATAATTTCCAAAGAGTGAAGTTGACCCACAATTTATTTAAAGGTATGCTGGGAAGCACAAGAACTAGCATTTCAAACCCCACTAGAGGTTTGGTTTCACTGAATCTTAAGTGAGGACTAAGTACATTGTTAAATGTTCCATAGTACATTGTGATAGACCGTAAAAATTGAAGATACGCTGACACAGGCAGTTAAGTTTGGTCTAGAACTTGATGCCATGTAGATGGCTTATTATATAACACATGTACTTATCAAGTCCTATTAGTTGGACACTTTCAAGTGCTTTACAATATTAACTCACTTAATCTTCATACTAACACTATAAGGTAGGTACTATTATCACCTCTTCCATTTTGAATAACAAGGGACAGATACTTGGCTTTTTTGCAAGATCACACAAATTCTTATATGTTAAGTAAAAAGTTTTAAAGCTATATACTGATAGACTAAAAAAAATACATTGACTTAAGTTAATTATATGATAAAGTATTGTAAACATTGTGACATAACTACATGTGATGATAACTTCTGTCAATAATCAGATTAATAAAAGATATATGGGTCTGCATTATGAATACCAGGGGTAACCTGAATCAATTTGCTTTCGAATTTTCCTAAAAACAGTTGAATAGGGCTGGGGATTTACTCAGTGGCTTAAGCGTATGCCTGGCAAACTCAGCTATATCTGAGTTTACTATCAGTGAAAATTTCTTTTAAAAGTTGGCAAGCATGAGGTCGTGAGTTCAATCCCGGTACCAAAACAAAACAAAACAAAACAGTTGAATAGCTGAAGAATATGCTCACCAGTAAAACTTTACTCTTAGGAAGGGAAAGTAGTGATTATAAAAATCAACCATATTGTAACATGGATGTTTATTACTATTTTTAAAATGACTGTGGACTTTTTTTCCTTTCCTTTTTACAAATGAGAACAACCCTAATCTTGACTTTAAAATGAATTTCAAACAATACCAATAATAGGATCTCCTGCTAACAAATCTAGCAATCAGAACTTCAGAAACTAGTTCATAAATTCAATCTCCTGTATTTTTCAATACATACACCACTGTTCTAACTTTTTAAAATTCTTTCTTAGTCAAATTCAATTCAGAAGTAATCTAAATACAATAAGGTGCTAGTCTTAGGTCTAAGACCGGTATCCTTTTTCAAAGCTTTGGTATTTTCATCTATAAATGGTTGGTTGTGCTATAGATGATATTTCAGAGGTCTTTACCAGTGTTAGTATTCTATAATTTTTTAAGGAACTGTTGTGATGGGAAGTCCATAGCTTCTATTTCTTTGAAGTACTAATTTATTCTTGCCTAAATCCTGGGATCTGTGAGTGACCACTGATTAGAAATAATGCTGCAACATACGGTAGACTTCTGACTTCTCTTAACTAGCAGAAATGAATCTGTCAATTTTCATTAGGTATTGTCAGGTATTATCATGCTCAGTGATAGATTACACAAAAGTTGTTTTATGTTGGCATTCAATTATACCAGAGTACTAAAAGGACAATATATTTTACTCTTTTAATTCTTGAGAAATAGGGATTGTACAATATGTGTAGAGTGATAGAATGTAAGAAATTGTTTCCCACACGTTCTAATGCTTTCATGTTTCACCTGCTAAAGCTATATCTGAGTTTACTATCAGTGAAAATTTCTTTTAAAAGTTGGCAAGGTCAGAATAAAAGCTTTCTGGAAGACTTTAAAGTGACAAGCAAAGATGAGCCTTTGCACTTTTAGCCAAGCTGTTCTCTACCTGTTACTTCAAATGACACAAGATAAGGAAAGCTTCTTTCTAAGGGCAATGGCCTAAGAAATATCTAGGATGGAAGAGGTGGTTTGCAAGTGGGGTATATGGGAAAAAGAGCTTCATTTAATTATCCTGAACTTTTAACAGCTGTATTGCCATCTGAGGACAAAAAGAGACAGCATGGCATGAATAGAGTGAGAGATACCCCACCTACACAAAAAATTACCACTTTTTACCCAATAAAGTTCACTTTATAATTAATTTTAAAGTGATTGAATGAATCTGATTTGATATATATAAACTGTCCCATACTTTGTAAACTTTCATTTGGATTTGGTTGTATAAATCATTTCTGAAGATATTATTTTTCTTTACTGACATGGAAAGATATCCCTCATTTTATTAAGAGACAAAGAAGTTGCAGAGCACAATTTTAGTTTGAATTTATGAAAAGAAAACATTTAATGTATTTTAGACAAATGAGAGCACTATGCTGTACAGGATGTGGCTTGAGAATTCTAGAGGACGTTCTGATGTATTTTCCTTATTATGTGATTTTTATACAACAAATATATAGAATTGGGCTTCGTGACAAACACCTGTAATCCCAGAACTCTGGAAGCTCAGGTAGGAGGATCACTACAAGTTTAAGGCAAGCCTGGGCGGCATAGTCAGTTCAAGACGAGCCTTAACTGTACACCAAGACCCTGTACCAAAAAAGAAAATATAATGTTAAAAAGATATATTAGCTTTCTATCAGATCAAAACAAAATAAAGACATTAACCAATGGAAAAGAATTGAGAGCTTTGGGGCAATAATTTTTTTTTCTTCTAACGAGTTAAATTGACAAAGCTTTTTCATTATCAGCTTTTCTTCTTAATCCAAAGCTTAAACAATATTCTTATTAGAATTGATTTTCTGTTTCTTACTTTACTTCATCAACCTTTTTGAGAGGAGTCCATTCTCTATAAGGTATAAAACAAGTCAGGAAGGCTAGCCTAACTCCTCTTTCCCTTCCCTGGGTGAGAAAGGACTCTGCCTAGCTTCTTTGTCTGGGCATAAAATGGTTTAGAATTTTCCTTCATGTGATTGTGACTTGATATTTCAAGAATTGCTCTAAATTTGGATTGAGAATCTGTCCTTCTGGAAAAGCCAAGGATGGAGGGACTATTCTTTTGATTGGAGAATAGTACCTCACTGAGGCCCATTGTCACTGAGGCACAAATAAAATCATTCTGCCACTGCTGGCCCTGAAAGAGAGGTTTTGTAATCAGTACCCTATGATGCAATCAGTTTTTTTTAAAAAACTCTTTTTCATATACTGAGGAAACCAGAGTCCTTAGTTGAGTATTTGTCCTCAGGAAGGGAACTTGCAATATTCTTTCAGGTTTTCTAGTTTGCTTAGGAAAGTCTTACTTAACTTTAGATAGTAAATCAGTCTACATTTCTTTTCAAAGAAAGTTTGCAGCTTACTATTTTAAAGGTTATTGTATTTTCTTAAATTTCTACAATAATAGTAAATATATTTAACTTTTCAACAATATGAAAGTATTCAGAACAAAATAGGAAAGCACCCCTTTGTGTGCTCCCCCATCCTCACTGGTCCTGTGTGCATCTCTCCAGTATTCTTTGTATACATACACATGTGTATATCAATTTAAGTGAAATTTCTTTGTGTCCACAATTATTTTCTGCAGTGTTGAAAACTGCTCTAAATCTGTGCTATTCAATATGATAGCTATTAGCTACATGGGGCTGTTGAACACTTGAAATGTGAATATGTGACTAGAGAACTAGATTTTTAATTTCATGTAATTTGAATTGATTTAAATAGGAAAGGAAGAAATAGAATTGTCTCTGCAGACCATATAATCTTAGATATAGAAAAATCCTAAAGATTCCAAGTTTTTAAAAAATCATTAAAATGAGTAAATAAATTCAGTTAATTTCCAGGATACAAAATTAACACAAAAAATGAGCAGCGTTTTTACATGTTAATAATAAACTATTCAAAAATGATTTCAAGGTAACAATCCTACTTACAATACCATTAAAATGCTTAGAAATTAATAAATCAAGTAAAATATCTGTACACCACAGACTATCAAACATAATAAAGGACAAACAGACTTACTAATGTTCATGAATTAGAAAAACATTATTGTTATAATATCCATCCTACATAAAGCAATCTACATGGTAAAAAATACTTTCTTTCAAAGTTCCAGTGATATTTTGCACAGTTATAAAACAAAATTCTAAATCTCATATGGAACAAAATCCCTCTAAATAATCAAAACAATCTTGAGGAGAAAAACAAACAAAAACAAAATGAAGCAAAAAACCCTGTAAGTATCATACTACTCAACTTCAAAATATGTTACAAAGCTATAGCAATTAAAACAGTTTGGTGCTGGCCTAAATATACACATAGATTAAAAAAAATAGAAAGTCTCAAAATATTTCAGTCCACTCAGTGTTTGACAACAGTCCAAGTACAGACAATAAGGAAAGAACAAACTGTTCAATAAAAATGATGCTAGAAAAACTGGATATCTACATGCAGAAAATTAAAATCCCACCTCATATAGAAATCAACACAAAAGAGATCATAGACTCAAGTATAAGACTTTAAACTATAAAATTTCTGGAACTTAGATTATTTTTGACATTAGTCTGGGCACATCTTTTTTGAGTATGATCTCAAAAGTTCAAAAGCAAAAATGGATATATGGTATTGCAAAAGACTAAAAAGCTTCTACACAGTAAAGGAAATAGAAAAGCGACAGCCTATGACTAAGAGAAAATATTTACAAACCATACATCTGATAAAAGACATCTAAAATATTTGAGGAACTCAACAATAACAACAATAAAAACTAAATAATCTTATTAAACTGACCATGGTTCTTGAATAGATAGAAATGACAAATAAATACATTAAACATGATCAAAATCACTGATTATTTAAAAAATATACAACAGAGTCATGATGATATATTACCTTACACCTGTTAAATGGCTATAATTATAAAGATGGAAAGTGCTGGTGAAGATGTAGAGAAAAGGGGACCCTGGCACACTGTTGATGGGAATATAAATTGTAGTGATTGTGGAGTATAACATAAACTTTCTTGCAAAAGTTAAAAACTTATCTATCACATGATCTAGGAATCCCATTCCTGGGTGTATATCAAAAGGAAATAAAATCAATGTGCCAAAGAGGTGTCTACAACCCTACATTCACTGCAGCATTATTCACAATATTAAGGTAAGGGATTGACTAAGTGTCCACCTCCTGAGAAATGAATAAAAAATGATGCATAAACACAATGAAATATTATTTGACCTTAAATAGAAGGAAATCTTATCACTTTCAAAAGCATTGATGAAACCTAGGATATTGTATTAAATGAAGTAAGTGATTCATAGAAACACAAATGTCAAATGATCTCACTTATATATGAGAACAAAAATATTGATCTCATCAAAGCAAAGAGTAGCATGGTGGTTACCAGAGCATAGAAAGTGGGGGAAATGCGGAGATATTAGTCAGGGGGCATAGAGTTTCCATGACACAGGAAGAATAAGTTTTTTGAGATCTATTGCACAACATAGTGACTACCATTAATAATAAGGTTTTGTATATTTAAAATTGCTAGGAGTAAATTTCAAATGCTCTTGTCACAAAAAATATTAAGCTTTTGAAGTTATATATATATATATATATATGTTAAATAGTTTGCTTTAGTCATTCTATATTATACCCTATTAATACAAACAATTAAAATATGTCAATGTATAATAAAACAACTGTAGAAAAGAAAATGTAAGTTTAAATAATCATTATTATTGCCTTTTTCATTGAACAATACAAATTCAAGTGACAGGAACTGTAAGCTCAAATAAAAAAATAGCAACTATGTTAGAAATATAACAAGGGATGCTTAAGTACTAAAGATTTACTTGGTATAACTCATCTCATTTAATCTTCATAACCTTATAACATAAATTCTATTATTAACAGATTAAAAAAAGGGGAAAGTTAAGTAACGCCCAAAACATAAAGTGTTCAAGTATGGGTTTAAACCTAGATAATCTAGGTCCAGAGAGTGTCTCCCTGAGCTTAAGCATGTACAAAAATCATGTGTTGAGTAGGAAATGGTGTGAGCTTTGATAGAGATGAAACTAAGTTAGGATCTGGATCCTACCACTTACTAAACTCCTTGACTGTGTGGCAGTGGGCAAGTCATTTAGCCGGACTCTAGATTTATAAGATCTATAAAATGTTGCTTATAATTTCTCCTTAGCATCAATGCAACATACACTTTAACACATTATATATGTGTTCCTCTTTTCCATCATCCTCATAAAAATGCTTGCTTTTGAGGGATGATTATATATAGTTGTGATGTTGTTATTGGAGATTAAATAGATGAAAATTAAATGAGATCAAGTGGATTCAAATTAAGCATACAAGTTGATATTTGTGGCACAGACATTATTTGCACAGAATTTTAACCTGCTTAAACAATTGGGAGAGGCAAAGAGTATCTGTAGCTACCACCTAAGTTTCAAAGCATGATGTTAAGTACCTAGGTGTTTTTAGTCAGACCAGGGCTTAAGTCTCCAGTTCAGTGCTTACAACTTGTGTGACCTTGGGAAAAGTACCTACCCTCTTTTTTCTCTGTTTCTTCATCTATAAAATGAATATAATAATGCTGCCTACCTCATTGTATTGTAAGTGCTCAATAAAAAGTACTGGAAAATGCTCAGGGCCTAACATATGCTAGACAACAGACCGTATGCTTCCATTAGCATTTCCACTAACAGCTACAATATACAGTAGATCAACTAGCACCACTACCAGCCCTTAAAGCATTGCAGACATTCCCAGCTATGTGGATTATGAATCTTAACATGATTCAACTGGAGTAATGTAATTTCTAACAATTTGAACATGCTTGTGATATAAGATCTACTGGAATAATAAGAATCTGTTTAAAGCAGTCACATTAACATAAAAATATTTATGAACTTCTTCCAAAAAATGATACTGCTTATATCACGGCATCACTTGAAATGATCATTACTATTAATGCAGACTCAGTATAGGACAGAGATAATTGAAACTGCTATTGAATCTAAAAAGCAGAATATGTGAAAATGAGTATCAGGTATCTGGTGATGAGTAAGATTCCTACTGGGTCTGCAGTTTTAAATTGTCGCTTTTATTAGTATATGTAGTACAAAATGGTTACATTCACTGTATGAATTTGGTACATGTGAGGGATAATTGAAACTGCTATTGAATCTAAAAAGCAGAATATGTGAAAATGAGTATCAGGTATCTGGTGATGAGTAAGATTCCTACTGGGTCTGCAGTTTTTAAATTGTCGCTTTTATTAGTATATGTAGTACAAAATGGTTACATTCACTGTATGAATTTGGTACATGTGCATAACACATCTTAATTCTTTTTTCATCCCCTTCCTCTCCCTTCATCTCTTGGTTGCTTTACCTTTTGCACAAGATCAATCTCCATGTTTCCTACTGTATATGTTTTTACTTTGCTCTTTATTTGTATGTTAGGTTTCTAGCATTAGAGAAATCATGCTAAATTTAAGCTTGTGTATCTGATTTATTTCCCTTGACATTACAGTCTCAAGGTGCATCCATTTTCCTACAAATGACTCAAATTTATTCTTCTTTATGGGAAATTGTAGTCTTGTATGTGAATACTACATTTGTTAATCCATTAATCTTTATATAAACATATAGCCCACTTCCAAGAATTACCCATTATGAGTTGTGCTGTTATAAACATTAGTATACATGTATCATTTTAACATGTTTGCTTTAATGAAAGATAACATTTATTTGTGAACATAATCACTGTGATAATAGGATAGAATTAAAATATTTGAAAGTGTCCTTTGATATATTCTACTAAGTAGACTGAATATTCTTCTAGCATCTCTGTTATACCACTAATTTGCTTAGCACAGAATTTCTCCATAGATAATTCAATATCAATTTAAATCTAGCATTTGAAAAGCTAATCACAAAACTTGAATTTGTGGGGTTCACTGTAAGGAGGATTTGTCATAAGGATAAATAAATATCCAAATCTAAAAAGGTTACAAATTATGCTATCTTTTATTTCATTGCTTGATTTTCCTGATTATAAATTTCACCTTGAGTGCCACTCTAGAGTATTGTGTTGGGATTACTAAAGTTCCTGGAAAATAATTGGAACAAAATGAGTGTTTTTAAGTAGAGACCTACTTATTGGTGCTAGTTAATCTGGTACTATCAGTAAAGTTAAAAAGTAATATGAAACTGTTAAATTTCATTGCAAATTTAAATCCTGCTTTAGGGAGAATTAAAACCTTAATACTATGGCTAAAGAGTCAAGTCACACTAGATTAGCCTTGGTGTACATTAATTATAAAAATAGTTGAGTCTGATTAGTGTCATTTAAAATTTTGTGAGTCAAAAATATGGCCTTACAAATTAACCTATGAATAATAGATAAAGGATCTATGGGAATAACTCTTGTTTAAAAAGGTAAAACCTTTACATGTCTTCTACAGGAATATTTATCATTGGTACAGAATTACATACAACTGACTCAACAGCATGATAAGAATGAAACTTTTCAAACCATAAAAACTATAATAAAGAAACTGCTAAAAATTGATTTTCATTTAAGTAAATTACCAGTGTTTTCCTGCTTAAATTTAAGGAGTGTCCTATACTCCTTCAACCTATTTTCAGTCATGTTACTACCACATGTATGACTAGACATAGTTTCATTTGGGGATGTTTAAATATCTAGCAATGCCCCCACCCTTAACTTTAAAACTTTTCTCACATTAGCAACTAAAGAGCAAACCTATAGAAATAAATGTGCAAAATTTTCTAGTATGTGTCCCAACAGACCAAGTTATAATACAGGTGAAATGAGTTTCCTTTGTCCTTATTCTCTACCTGCTTCTTCCTCCCTAAATTTGTCCCACCCTAATATGCCTAGAGATCTTCTCTCCAGCCAAGAATCTTCTGTTGCTATCCCCTAAAGAAGCCAATGCTTCTCTTATCCATCTGCTTTTCGATCCCCTACCAGTCTCCACAAGATTTACTTGTTCTGATTTCATTTAATTAGACCCTTGCTGTCTTTCATAAGTGTTACTAGCAGTAGTAATAGCAGGAGAAGTCAGTAATGAGAACAGTAAACACCGTTGAGTGTAATGACTGTTTTATTGTGCTCTAGGCATGGTGCAAGCATTTTACATTCAGTATTTCATTTAATCCTCACTTTTACAGATGATGAAATTGCGAAATAGAAAGATTAAGAGCCTTATGTACAGTCCCATAGTGAATAAAAGGACTCAATTTGTTTTGTTTTGTTTAATTCCAAAGCTCCAAGCTTTGAACCACTACAAATCTAGAGTACTGCTTGCTAGTTTTAGAAAATGTAATAAAAGTTAATATTACAGAAAGTATTTGAAAAACGTCAAAATAGTTATTACATTTTAAAAATTTATAGCTCATTATCAGACTTTGCTTCATTCTGTTTTAGGTGAGGTAACCTCACCTTCTCCCGTGAAGTAGAATTATTTCTGCTATTTTGAAGACACAATCAATGAATGTACCATGTAAAAATTAAGGATATCCCTCAGATGACAGGAAAAGTGGCCTTGTCTCAGGTAAAAAAGTTCTTCCTGTCTGTAACGGTTAAGTTTTAATTTCATCTTAACTGGCTTGGGGGCTGCCTAAAAGATTAGTAAAACATACTTCTGGGTGTGTCTGAGTGGGCTATGGAGACGTGACCTTGGGTATGATATTTGCTTCTTCTCTGTTACTGTTTCCCTGCTCTCCTTTCTGGGCATCAAGAGATAAGTAGCTCTGTTCTGCTATACCCATCAGCCATGAGGTTCCTACATTGGAACCAGCAAATCATGAACTGAAATTGAAAGCCTCTCCTCTTTTAAATTATGAGTGTTAGGTATTTTGGTCACAATAATGAAAAGCTAATACAAAACCATAATACTATACCAAGAAATATTTACTGCTACACCTTAATTTCTTCCCCATTTCTAAAACCAGTATACTCTCCTATGTGCATTACATGGTCTTAGTAGTTCCAACTGCCACTCCTAATTGGTCTTGCATGATTATGACTCAGGAATTTAAAAGTACTTTCATACTTTTAATATTTTATACTTTTGTAATACGAAGTATGAGGACTCAAGATCTAGCTGGCCCTATATACTGTACCGAGAAGAACTGCTCAGCTCTATGTTTATAAGAACTGACTTTGATTTTTGAAAGTTCTCTTTTGTACTTCATTTGTTTTATGTGATTTGTATAAAATTAGTTGGTTTTTGAACTTCAGATGATTTTAAGATTTACTCTTGCTAAAAGCATGAATGAGGACCATCTCTTCTGAAACTAAGCTAAAATATTCTTGCAACTGTTTCCTGACCTCCCTCTGGTTTTCTTTTCTACCCTGTTATTTTCTCTCAAATGGCACCCCAAATGAAGGAAGGAAAGGTTTGTTTACCTTACAGTTTTTAGTGGTTTCAGTCTATAATCATCTGGCTGCAAGGAAGGATGGCATGACACTGGAGCGACAGTTCAAGGCAGCAGCCAGAGCAAAAGAAGGAAATAAGTCTCTTTTCCTCCCTTCAGGTAGGTGTAGTACTCACAAAATCTCTGTGCCCTCCTCTTGCACAGGATGAGGATGTTTACAAAGTAAGGATACTGGCTTCCTACTGAGTTAAACTTCTAAACTACTCAAATTGACACAATGTATACCTATCCAGGGCAGTCTTTCTCTAGAGCTTGTAAAGACAGACTAGCCTCAAAAGTACACCTGGTAGTGAATTTTTCTAATGAGAAGCTTTTGACACTAACCATTCCTGGTTTATCTTATTTCTCATTCTCTTTTGTTGCTAAAACTCTACAGATGATCACCAACAAAGTCTACTTGTGAGAATTGACCTCAAAAGAGCCAATTAGTTCAATATTAGATATTAGGATGACCAATCATTCTAGTTTGTTCCAGGATTAATACAAAAACTCCTGTGTCTAGAGAAATTCCTAGTCCAAGGCAATCCAGAGTAGCCAGATAGCCCACTAGTTGCCTATGCTACATGATATATTAGAAACAACACTCCTCTTTGAACGTTTAATCATATCCTGTTCTATTTTTTAAAGTATCAAAATTTTTGGATTGTATTTGAACAGTTATTAAATGTTTATCTTTTTCACTAGAAGTTGAGCTTCATAATTACTAGGGTCATGCATTCTTTGTTCATTATTGTATTTCCAACACTAGTAAATACTTCCCATGAAGCAAGTTCTCAACATTTACCTATTGAATTCATAAGTTAATAAATCACTTACTCTATTCTATTTTTGCATTGATAATGGAAGTATTCATTAGCTCCTTCAAAGAGCTGCTGTCAAGAATGTAAACATGTTTGTGTGAAAGAGTCAATTTATGTTTTGTAAGCCATAAAAAATCATTAATCATGGTGAATATGATGTGTGATTGACAATAATCTGTCTTTTTTTGAGAAACTTCCATAACACTAGGCCTTTTCAATGTTATACTTTATTCATCCTTGTAATTATCTTTCAAATTTTTAGTTAGATATTATCCTCATTTTAGAAATGAATGAAAACAGACATCAAAGAATTTGGGCCAACTATAAAATTAAACATTACAGTGTTCAAGACTTCACTCACTTCTGACACCACTGATAGGTTTGGAAGGGTTTCAAGTCATTCTCATGTAAAATAATTCACTACAGGAATTCACAGAAATTATTACAAGGAAAAGATACAAATTAAAATCAGCCAAGGGAAGAAATACATATAACAAAATGTACAAATATCAACTTCTACATTTGGAGCAGTGGAACTTTGATAAGCCTTCCCCTGTAGAAACTGGGCATATATTCATTTGACAACCATATGTGCTCCAGACCAATGGAACACTATTTTCTTGATATTCATGTATGACTGTACTCTGTAGAGTAATGACAGCCAGGGAAGCTTGCCTAGGTCATATGGGTCAGAGTTCTTATTGAGACTCTATTTCAAAGGCATGATTGATCAATTTCCCATACAATTAATCTCAGCTTCCAGGTCTACTGGTGCGATATGACCAATGAGCATATGTCAAAGAACATAGTTACTATCTGGATAGCCTCGGGCTCCCAAGCAAACAAAAATTACCTCCTAGGAGCCAGATGTCTATTTGGAGAAGTTTAAGTTGTATGTTACAAAGAGATGCACAGAGGAGAATAAACTTCCAAAATTTGTATAGCTTGGCCAGGTAAATACAGTCAGTGTCCTTCCAGTATATATATTTATATTTTCTACTATATCATCTCAACATCTGATAAATTACATCTTTTCTTTTTTGGTGTTTTTAATTGCTATATAGCTGAGATTTTCCTCAAACTCACAGAAATCTTCCTGCTTCAGCCTCCCGAGTGCTGGAACTACAGATGTGTGCCACCATACCCAGCAATATCTTTCGAATGAACTGTAAAAATGTATATATTCATATATAGATCAAAGAAGAGATTGGCTGGGGTTAAAAAGATAGTTACAAATTATAATCCTCCCCTCTGTAATTTTTACCTCCCACTCACACATAGATAAACCCATAAAGGTCTCTGTTCATGATCTGTTAAGGAAATTCCACATTAAATGTTAAATAAAAGTTGGTGATTCCTCCTGGAGCCTTTTGCTTTTAAATGTTGGTGTCTTAAATATAGAATAACCATGACGACAAGTTTTGATTAATCTTTAATAGGAATTTGTAGGGCTATCTAATCTTTCTGGGCCTCCTCAGGTCACAAGATGGCCAGTCATATCTATACCTTATGTTTTTAGGGGATGGAGAGGGTAGTGGAAAAATGACAAGAAGAAGAAAGGGAAACAGAACAAAAAGGCAAGAGGGCCATTTTGAAGCTCTGAAGTAATTAGCACCTGTTCAGAAATGAGAAGCAGAATTCAAAGGGCTGCATCACACAGAATGTCATCAATAGCTTAAATAAATCAAAGCAATCCTAGGACAGATTTACCAAAAAGAAGGCCAAATGTTTTATAAAACCATTTTTTCAGTATCTCTCTGATTGACATGGAAAAAGAATGCAAAATTATAGCAAATCTACTATGCAGCCAAACAGTGAAAACTGCACTAGCTTTGTAGTCTAGCCTACTAGTTTATATCTCAGCTGTAACCTTAGCTATGTATCTATAAGAAACTTCTTAACCTTCTCTGACCTTCAGTTTCCTTACCTATACAACTGGTACTAACAAAAATTTCCATAGGGTACTTTCATTGAATAAATAAGAATTCATTTAATATACTTAGTATAGTGTTTGGAACAAGTTAAACATTTGGTAAATGGGATTGTAATGGTGAAAATTTTATATATTGTTTTCATTCATAAAGCAGAAATATATATTCTGCTTATATCACCGGGTTATGTGTGTATCTTTTGCTTTCTTTGAGGTAGCATTCCTTTCCAAAAAGTGCCATGTCAGGGCTTTCAGATCATTATTGTCTTTAATCGTTAGTTGGAAATGAGTAGTGATTCATGAAAGACTGATAATAGAGTGCATGCTAAACTTCATGTACATGAAATAAGTGTTTTGACCTCAGGTATGGGGAAAACGAGTGAAAACTTGTTATCACGCTTGATATAATGACATTATCTTGCATCATATAGTTACACATCCATGTTTCAATCCAGGCTACACTACTTTCAAATCTTATACTATAGGAAAATGCTTATCCTTTTTGAGACTAAAGTTCCTACTTGTTCATCACTAACAATTCTTCTAGCTCTGTGTTTATAATATAAAACCTAATAAAGCTGAGGAAGTTCTTTGCTATTCTGAGCTTGTCATGTGTTTATTTTCTTAAATAAAAGCCTTGTACCATGCCAAATTATTTTTCTGTATCTATTAAGATGATTATGTGAAGATTTTCTTCTTTATTAATGATGACTGTCAAGTATTGGATTAAAAGTAAACACAAAGTTCAAAGGAATGGAATTGATAATACAGAAAAAACTCATATCTAACTAGGACCAATTTATTTTTGATAAGGGTACGAAAATTATAATGAGCAATAGTCTTTTCACCAAGTGGCTCTAGAACAACTGGATACCCACTTAAGAAAAAATGAGTTTTTGAACTCTACCTTACACCATATAGTCAAGCTTAATTCAAAGTGGATCAAAGATATAAATAATATAACAAAATATAAAACTCTTAGGAGAGAACATAAGTATAAATCTTCATTGCCTCATATTGGGCAATGGTTTCTAGATATGACATCAGAAACACAAGCAATCAAAGAAAAATAGATAAAATAGACTTCATCAAAGTCAATAACTGATGCACTTTAAAGAGTGCAATAAAGAAAATGAAAGGGAAACATATTATGGAAGAAAATATTGGTAAATCATATATCGAATAAGTATCTTATGCCAAGACTATGTCAAGCACTCTTACAACCTAACAATGAAATGGCAACCCAGTTTTCAAAAAGGCTAAGATTTCAATAAATATTTCTCCAAATAAGTTTTACAAATGATCAATAAGTATATGGAAATATGCTCAATAATTTCAGTCATTAGATAAAAGCACAGCAAAACCACAAAGAGATATCATTTCACATCACTTAAAATGGCTATAATTAAAAGTAAAAGTTAAAAATAAATATGGTGAGGATAAAGAAGCTAGAGACCTCGTGTATTGCTGATGGGAATATAAACTGTTACAGCCATTGAGGAAATATGTGTGTGTGTGTGTGTGTGTGTGTGTGTGTGTGTTCTTAGCAATATTAGCAACAGCTATAAAGTAGAAAAAAAACAAATTTCCATCAAGTGTTGAATGGCTAAACAAAATACATAATATGATTCTGGACAAAGAATGAGGCTTGTATTAGTCACCTTTCTTTTGGTTGAGATAAAATATTTAACACTCACAGCTTAAAAGGGGTGAGATTTACATTACCTTACAATTCAGAGTATTGAGTCAGTGGTTAGATGGCTCCAAGCCAGAAACTTTATGGTGACATGGCATGGCATATAAAGCTGCTCACTTCCTAATGGCCAGGAGCAGGGAAAAAGTGCAAGAGATGGAGGAACCAAGGACCAGTTATAGTACCCAATACAACACTTTAATGACCCACCAGACACTCCTAGAACTGTGCTCCACATGTGGTTCTCAAACCAATCGAGTTAACATAAGTACGCTAAACCAACAAGAAATATTTCATAAATGCCACAAGATGGTTGGAAAGGGAATAAAAATATTATGATGTGTTATGTACATGTAATAACCCTCCACAATGGATGTAAATATTTTGTAATATCAACATCTACTATTAAAATTTTGGTTAGCTTTGAGATAATATTTTTCCCAAAGATCTCTTTGAGAAAGGAAAAAGTAAAAACTATTGTAAGTTAAGAAATATTTAAAAAATAAAAATGTTTCACTGGTCCTGTTGCCAAGTAACTGTGGTACCTTAAGCTGCCCAGTCAGTCTTCCTCATTGCATGATGCTCCCATAGCTCTTATAGGAATTTCCCTCTTAAGAGCTGCTTCAATTTTCTGCTACCCTCAATTATTATTTTCAGTTCCCTTCTCTAACTTTTGTCTCTGCTTTTTATCCCAGAATCTTGTTTCTGGGCTGTGTTGTAGCATACAATTTTCCATTTCTATTTTCTAGGCACATATAGCTAAATTTGCCTACTTTTCTTAATTGCACCCTTGCTTTCTGGTTCAACCATCTTTTCTCTGGCTTTACCCATTATTTTTGGCTGGATTCCCTGTTTACTATAGTTCATAACTCTTCATGAAAAATCTCCATGGAACATTGTTCATTTTGAAATATTATCGCCTCGCCTCACAGTTACAGAAATTTAGCCACCCAACTGAATGAAATATGCTTTCACACACTAAAAATATGTCTGAATGCAAAATCTCTGCCCTTGAATTCACAAATATTTTGATATATTTTGAGCTTCAGGCCTTCTTCATACTGTCCACACTTTGAAAGGTGTGTGCTTCAGAAAACATACTGAATAGAATAAAAGCAATAAGCAATCTGTGTAATAATTAATTAAGGTGTCAGTATGAATTACTGTTTTTCCTTTGTCTGACTTGGGTCACGGTCATGTTTGATTTGGGAAGTTGTCCATTTTCAATTATAGTTTATTCGGTGTTCTTTTGATGTGATCAGAGTGAATGACTGGCAGAAAATCATCTTATGGCACGGAACTGTGGGGTAAGTTTAATATGGTGAAGGTGTGGTTTAGAGAAAATATTTCTAAGGCAGAGCTGATATCAGGGTGAGGTAATGGGAGAAAGTTCTCACTTCATGACTGTAGGCAATATTATGCCAAAGCCAACTATGTTCTCTGTCCATTGCTCTCATTTTTCTATATGTATCAGATAACTTTTGGTGAGCAAATATTCTGTCAGGCATTTTACAATGCACTAGAAGTGTAGCTATGCATAAAAGTATTATGTAAAAGAGTGCCTTATAAAAGCTTAAATCTAACAAGTGTGATGCTAAACAAAGAATTATATAATTCATTAATTAGAATGTTTGGTACTACAAAGGGGAAGTATATTGTCTAGCTGAATTATTTTTATATCCCAAAGTTTACAATTCAGACTTAAGCTAGAAATCATATTGAAAACTTTCAGTGGTCTTTTGTACTCCATAAAAGTTAAGAACATAAGTAAATAATGGATGAAGTGATTCTTTCTCAGAGAAGCAGAGATGTCTATGTGAACCATTTTAGGGTCCAGTGTATATGGCAAAATGGCCTAGCCAAAGATCTCCCTCACTTCTACAACGCTGCTTGTTACTCAGTACAAATCTAAGCTGCCTTTGTTCTTGTTTCACTGATACAAACTGCTCAGACACAGTGTTCACTGAACACTACCCAAAGGCAGTCTGGTAAAATGATCTGGAATGGACTGTTTTGGTAAGTTATTAAATTCCAGAAGTGATGGTGGGGATGAGGCTTCGTGGGGTTAATTTTCTGGCAGAAGGTTTTCCCAAAGAGAAAAGATTTCTGGATTTCTTGATGTTAAAAAATATCAGAACAATTGAGTGAAAGAGGCTGGAGAACTTCAATAATTGAAGTTTCTTGTTTATTCTGGATAGTATAGGCATCATTAGCCTGAAGGAAAGCGTCCTGGAGCAGATCTCTTCAGGTATAAGAGTTTGTGAAGTTTGCATTGCTGAGGTACTAGCATTCCTGGAAATAACTGGAAATGGCTGAATTCCAATTCACTTTCTATAAATGTGCATTTAAAGAGCACTTACAAGTGCCAATTTATTTTTGCTCTGTGAGCCATCTCATGTATATGTCACATAAACAGGGATATTACTTATATTGGATGCAAGGGTCCCAACCTAAATGTGTTCACAGTTTTCTTAACTCGATTTAGCATAATTATACTCAGCTTACAGAATATATAACTGCCCACTCTTTCCCCATAGACATGTGATTCATTGACTTAGTAGTAAAAATGCCTTCAACACAGACCTCAGTTCCAGTGGGCTCCCAGTGGTTTTAAATCTAGGTAAAGATTACTTGTTCCTTCCTTAGTAAACAAGGATAAGTCAGGTTTAAAAACTCAGACCTTTTCACATCAGCAGGGTCAGGAAAAACCTAAAATAAGCATAAGAATTTATGTAGCATCAATTCCACACAGATGTCTTGTGTTATTTGGTCACCATAACTTTGTGAGGGAGTATGCTATATTTTAATGATTGACCCCATTTTAGAACAAGTGATATATAGAATTTTTATGAGATCATCTGGAATTATATTTGGGGGAATGTGATTCTGACTTCACTTGTATGTTAAACTCTCACCAGTATCTATGTAGTCTGAGATATCATAAATGTTAATAATTTTAGGCATGCCAGCTAATTTGTATTAGCAGTGTATTGCAAGTGTAAGTATATTTGTGGTTTTTAAAGTATAAATAGGTGTGTTTAGGTCTCTTTGTGAAGAATTTGTGGATATTAAAAATAGAAAAAAATAGAGGTTTTAAGAATGGTGGATTTCCTACTATAGGTATTTGTGACCAACCCACTCACACATTCTGAGAATTCTACAGTCAGTGATTTAAATTTATTATTTCTGTTAAATACTTCCCCTGAACATGTGTATTATTAAATGAAGGTGACTGCTTTGCAAAGAAAGTATATTGCAAAAAACCCTTGATTTCAAAAACAATTCTTGCTGCTTAGCCTACAGTCATGAGCTATTGACAACAGGAACAAAGGTTTTCATGCTTCAGTCTTCCATATCATGGTGGCCAAAACACATACTGGATTTTTGGGAAATGATACTGAACACAGAAATTAAATTGATTAAATTGTATGTTGTATAGAGTGTGGAGAGAGGCCCTATTCAAAGACTAAAATACAATTCTTACTTCCATTTAGTTTTTAATACTTAACATGCAAAAATGCCAAGTGATAAATTTGGCTGGGCACAGGGTCCTCAAAGGTCAAGTTGTGCATGCCATCCTGCTCTAATTTAGCTGAGTAGTCCAACTTATTGACCACCTAACAGTGTTCTCTAAAAGGTTAGAGGTTAGGGCCCAGGTTTTAGCTCAGCGGCATAAGTGACTGCTTGGCAAACACAAGGTCGTGAGTTCGATCCCCGGCACCAAAAACAAAACAAAACAGGTTAGAGGTTAGCTGTGTGCTAGACTAAGAGGTTAGGAAAAAGCAGAAAGCGTTATAGCATCCTGTTGCCTCATTTCTGGAAGAGATTTGATTTTGACATCACTCCGAATTCTGCCAGATCATTTATCTTTCCATTTTTATTCATTCTTTGAAAAGTTTATGCTTCTAAAAATTTTGTATCTTCTCAAATGACTGGTTCTTTAGCCACTTTTAACTATATATATATATATGTCTATCTATTATCTGTCCATCTCTTATGAGATTTAACGTAAGGAATTGGCTTACATGATTATGGAGGGTAAGAATTTCTATAATTCATTGCTTATAAACTAGAGACTCAAGAAAGCTGATATGCAAGTTGAAAACCAATTTAATGAGCAAATCATCTCAGGTTTTTA
Organism: Hydrochoerus hydrochaeris; assembly: GCA_004027455.1. Lineage (NCBI taxonomy): Eukaryota > Metazoa > Chordata > Mammalia > Rodentia > Hydrochaeridae > Hydrochoerus > Hydrochoerus hydrochaeris. The sequence goes on along the minus strand of PVLA01006129.1, from coordinate 111,433 downwards.
ATTAGAAGAGAGAGAAAATTTGTTCCTCTTAATACTTTTGTTCCTTTTCGATAAGGCCCTTCTGCATTGAAGAAACCTATCTGGTTTATTAGTCTACTGATTCAAATGTTAATATCATACAGAATTATCTTCGCAGACTAACCTAAAATAATGTTTAAATAAATGTTTGGGCATGTCCTAGACCACACATACTGACAAATGCAAATCAACTACCTGGGTCAAAATTACTGCCTGGGGATTTAGCTCAGCAGCATAAACACCTACCTGGCAAGTGCAAAGTCCTGAGTTTGATCCCCAGTACCAAAAAATATTAATAATAATTACTATTCCTATGAATTGCCCTCCTCAGTGGACTTCCCACTACTTACCAGCCCAATTTCAGTAGCAATAGATGTCGTTCCCTCCAGCTATGGCAATAGCTGTGTCCTTTTAACACCCTTGGTTATTGTGGCCTTCTGTGTAATGTACCTGAAAATAAATTTGAGAATTTTTTAAATGCTGAGAAGATGTGGTTTGAAGGGCAGGTGGAAGATTTAAAGAATTTGATCATGTTCTTCTTTTGATGTAATTCCTTTGAATTAAACTTTAGTGTCATGGCTTATCTAGGAAGTATACTTTATTTTTTTACTGCCCACTTCTAATCAATAGTTTAATCTCACACACTTTTCTCTTTTAGCCACTGTTATAACCTGAGTCACTTCCCCTTTTGCTAATATCCATTCTTAACACAACAAGTATAATCTTAAAACATAAATACTGTGAAGATACTGTTATTTAAAAATTTCCATTGATTTCCTTTCATACGTAGAATAAAACCAAAACTTCTTTCCTTTGTCTGAAAAGTCTTATATGATCTGACATACTGTTCCTGTTAGATCTCCTATGTAATCATTCTCCTGCTTTCTCACTGGATTCCAGGTATGTTTATCTGCTTGCTGTTATGGAAGTCACATAAAAACATCTTGCATTGCAGTCTTTGTAGAGGGTGTTTGCTCTGCCTGAAACAGTCTTTCTTCTAAATTTTCTGTCTCTTGACTCCTTGTCATTCATCTCCTCAGAAATACCTACTGGGTAATCAAGTGTGAAACAGCTACTTAGGTACTACTTAACCATAAGCCTGTTTAAATTCATTGCATAGCTCTTATCACTATCTTATTGATCCTAATTCATCTGCTTATTTATATTTGTGACTTATACTCTCTTACCTGAATATAAGTTCCAGGTTCTTTCTTATTCACTGTGGGGAACCACTCAGACTGTTTTAAAGCTCAGGGGCTTCTAAGGATACCTGAGGATGTAAACCTACTTGTCTAGCACAGGTGCACAATGGGATACAATTATGTAACCATGATTTAGCACAGGTAAATATATATGCATTGGTTACAGCACTGTGTAAGATTGTAAACCTGAGATAACAATTTGTATAAGAATTATGCAATAAAGACACAGATGAATCTAACTGTGGCTCTGTGCTATGCTCTATGCTGCCTGATGTTGTTGCTGATGTCTTACATACATGTATTCTTTAACCTTGGGACCTCACACGTGAAAATCTCCCTTGGGCAATATGAATGAGCTGACAACTGATGTAGTTGATGGGACGTTAAGATGAGTGATGCCATGGAGGTTGTGGAAACAGTGTCCAAAGATGAGGGAGAGCCCCAGGGAATGGCTGATAAGTGACCCAGGTCTCACCATAGCTATCTGTAGCCATATTCTTGACATCTTGGCAGGCCCTAGAGGACTAGGAATCAGTCCATTTGGAGCCTAAGGATGTCTTGTAAGCCTTGGAAGAAATAGACAAATTCTCCCCCTCACCATGAAATGGTAGTGCAGGTGGATTGGTTGTTTTTCCCTCTTTTCTGATCTGTAAATCAAGAGATGGATGGATTTATCCAGCAAGTAGACCAGGTGCAGAAGATAGAGAAGTACTTTGAGCAATGGCTGGCTGCTGCAGAGCTCAGGTTGTGAGGCATGGCAAACAAGGCCTCCTCCAGAAATGTCACCAGAAGCATGAGTCCTTATATCTGAGAAAACCTCTGGGAAAAATCTCCTGATTATATATGCTAGGTCAGCTATTCATCAAAAATCAGAGGTAGAGGAACCCCTAGCTGAGGGTGGGTTGCCTAACTGTACATGTCACATAATGTACATGACCTGTACAATTATATAGCTGTAGAATCTGGCCAAACAAAGCAGAAAATGAGTGAAATGGTGCCTGTGTGGCTGCCTGTGTGGGACAATGTGACAGATAACATGCAGTTAACCCCACACAAGATATCCCAAATAGCCACCATAGCCAGAACCATCTTTATGCAACAGGTTCTACAAGATATGCAAAGGACAACCTCATAAGCAGCTAATCAGACTGTGATAAATTGGTTGATGGCAGTAGTTCTCCTGTTTTGGGAGAATACAGGTGACCTGCCAGAGCAAGTCACCATCTAGATTTGATAACAATGCTATGTGAATTAGGAATGTGGCAAATATTATTTGCATTGCAATGCTATAGCCCAGATGAGGAGCTGCTGATAGAACACATTGAAGGACATGATTCTCGTGAGTGGTCTGGGTGGCATGTTCAAGTCAGTGGCAGCCCTTCTAGCCCCCTTTACAGATTACCCAATCCATGATGCTGTGGGTACCTTGACCAGGCTGATCAATGTGAAAGTAAAGTGCTAAGGTAAGGTGAGATTTGCAAAAACTGTACTTGCAAACGAGAAAAAGAAAGGGAACCCCAGGTGAGTAAGATTGTTCCCCCAAGGATAGGATGTAGGGCCCTTGAAGGTTGGTCAGCTCCAGAACTGGATTCACCTGCTTCTTGCCATCCTAGTCACAGATAATTCAGATAGGAAGACTTTGAATGTGGTGCTGACTCCATGGAGGCTCTTATGCTCTGAGTGGCATTACTGGCTGATGGACTGGGGTCAAGGTAGCCCCTGTGAAGCTGGAAGAAGTGACACTGGTCTCATTTTACCCTGTTTAGGAAGTGGGATGTGCTAACCTGGTCTTAGGGTTCCCAGGAGACCAGAAGACACATATGGAATTGACTGTTAACTGGTCTCCCAAAATGTGCAGGATGTACTAGCATTGGTGGACACCTGAGCTGAGTCAGTGCTAATATATAGCAAATCAGACCATTTTTCAGGACTTATTGCATGCATAGAAGGATATAGAAGTCACTACATCATGGTCTTGAAGGCCCAAGTGTCTTTGAGTATGGAGCACTTGCCCCTATGCCTGTATGATGTTTAAGTTTCCCCAATTGCTGAATACACACTGTGGGAGGACATACTGAATGGTGTTCAACTATACACCATGTAGGGAGAATTCCAATTGTTAATTTGCATGTTAAAAATCATATTCCAAGGCCATCACCATCATACATCACTGACTCCCACAGGTCATGCAGATTGTGTGCATGAAATGGGATTGGCTACCTTGAGGCCATAAGGACATGGGGTAGACTATCTTGAAACTGAAAAAAAGGAAGCCAATTCACCCTTCCTGTGAGCCAGTAGAAACCATTCAGGGCTGGGAAGAGGAACAAGAAGCCAATTTTCCCTTCCTATAAGGCAGCAGTGGCCATGTGGGACCAGAAGAGAAATGGGAAGCCTATTTGCCCTTCCTGTGAGCCAGAAGCAGCCATGTAGGGCCAGGAAATGAAATAAGAAGCCAACGTGCCCTTCTTGTGAGCCAGCAATAGCAAAGCAGGGCTGGGAAGAGAAATGAGAAGCCAATTCACCCTTCCCATGAGCCAGTCAGCATGCAAGCCTGTAGATAAGAAGAGGCTCCGGCACAATTAACATCCTGATTTAGAGGATCATAGGCTGAGTTGATAGCAACTGAGGTACAAAAACAACCTAATTCTTGCATTTTTTTGATTGACTTTGCAGGCCTAAAACTGGTAGTCTATTTAGAGTTTAGCAATACACAATATAGCAATTATAGGGGTTTCCTTCAGTCTTGTTTTTGAAATTCAATATCATTCTCACTGTTTTGTTATTGTTTTATTTTCTTCAGTGTTCTGCTTTTATTGGTTTTATTATGTCTGATGGTATAGGCAGCAATTTTGAAGATAACAAGAGGCATTATGGTAAACATCATTGGTTTACTATTATCCTGTTTTGAAATCCTGTGTCACTTTGTTTTGATTGGCATTATTCTGTTTTATTTTGTTCAGTTTTATTCTCTTTAAAATAAAATTGAAAAAAATACATTAGAAAAGTAGGGGTGACATTCTCTACACAGAGCCCTTCAGTATGGTCCATGCAGAAACCAGATGGCTTATGCTGAAGGACTGTGAAGACTCACCCTGACTCTGACAGTCAGGACAAATTTGCCTTCACCCAGGATGGCAGGCAATGGACTTTTCAGATGTTGCTGTAAGGCTATTTGCATAGTCCAAATTTGTGTCACGGCCTGGTGACCCAGGATCTGGCTACCTAGACCAAGCCACACTCTGTGTCACTGTTTCACTGTATTCATATTATGTTATGCTCTGATTGCCTTGCAGATTTGAAAGCCATAGTATACAATCTGAAGGAAGCTTTGCTGACATGGGAGTGGGCCATGGACAAAGACAAGGTCAAGAGAACTGGTTTGTCTGTCAAATTCTTAGGTGTTATATGGTTAGGTAAGACCAGACCCATGACAGTATGCCAATTACAGGTGCATATGGGCTTTTTAAGTCTTTGGTGGATATACCACACCTAGCCACCCTGCAGTACCCTTTATACTAGTTGACCAAAAAGAGCAAAATATGAAGCTTCACAGATGCAGTGGAAGCTGCTCACTGACACATGTAATAGAAACAACTTTTGAAGACTCAAAGAGAGATGTTGCACAGGTGAAAGCCCTATGAATCACTGACCCTGGCCTGCTACTTAACTGTCAGTGTAGTTGATGATGAATCTGACTGAGGCCTGTTGCAAAAACAGGAAGTGGAAGCATCCTGTTGGGTTTTGGCACAGTTGTACAAGGGAGCTAAGAGGTGATATTCTCTGATTGAGAAACAGCAACTCTGTATGCTGCACTGTATGCCTGTGAGGAATCACAGGACACATAAAGGTCTGAGGTACTGATACACAGTACCTGATACACAACCTGTCCCAGAAGTGGAGTGGCACAGGCCCCCACTCTCACACATTGGAGGATGTACCTTTAACAGTGGGCTTCTTAGCTATCCTGTTTGCAGCCAAATTGGCAATCTTTTTAGAATTCAATGTACACAGCCCAGGAATCTGGCTGGGAGGATGGACTACAGGACATGACCTCTAGTCCCTAAATAAAAGGGAAAGAGGATCTTTGGCTGAAACTGGATGTACTGATGGGTCTATCCATGACCCAAACCTGCAAGGACAACAGTTGTTATCTAGCCTAGTACAGAAATACTTAACTGTATGTATGTTTAAGTGTGCAAGATAGATAACCATATTACTAATTCTTTGTTAGTTCATCAAAAAGAATAGTTTGTGCTATCATTGCTCAATTGTCTGTTCATTTTTTATGCTTTAATTATGCAACTTGAGCAACTACTTCTAAGATAACAATGTGTAATGTATTAGCTAGTGTTGATTTCTTACAGTTATTTTTTGAAATTCTGTATTATTTCTACACTTTTTTTCTGTTTTGCTTTTTAAAAATAAAAATATTTTTTAAAAACCCTGAATCAGGCAGGTCAAGCCAATGGGCAGAGTTGTGGGTAGTGTGATTGCCTGTGATGCATGAAGATAGTTCCTACATGTGTACATGTATACATGGAGAGCTGGGCCATGATGAGACAGTTGACTCGCTGGCTGCCAGTTGAGTAGCAGATAACCAGCAGTAACAGATAAGGCACTGCACCTTGTGGGGTACTAACTTGTGGTGAGATATATGGGAGCCTGACCAAAAAGCTGACCATATAGGTATCATGATTAAGGAATAAGATCCTCCTCTCATCAGGAAATGACTGAGAAGATGCAGACCAGGCATTGCAATGGTTGACTGCTAGAAATAGAGTCTGACATGAAAAATTGCCTGCTGCACATGGGATACTGCTGGGAATAGCATCTGACCAGGGGCAAGAATCATAGACTTAGCCCTCCAAGTTGAAAACCTTTGTCAACATATGGACCAGGCCTTGAGAGTTACGCACCAGACTTTGATGTTGCTTATGGATGAAACCATTCAAATGAAAAAAGAATTTTTGCATAACTACAGGTTCTTGACCTGTTAACTGCAGGTAGTTCTTCCCACTTACATATAGAATGTTACATTTATACACCACTGAAGGGGTGGGTTGTGGGGAACCACACAGATTATCTCAAAACTCAGGGATATCAAAGGACTCCTGCGGATATAACCCTGTTGGTCTAACACAAAAACACAATGGGATACAGTTATGTAACCATGATTTAGCGCAGGTAAACATGCATGCATTGGTTACAGCACTGTGTAAGAATGTAAACATGAGAAAACAACCTGTATAACAATTATGCAGTAAAGACACAGATGACTATCTGCTGTGCTTTATGCTGCCCCCATTGCTGATGTCTCACACGCATGCATTCTTTAACCTTGGCACCTCATCTGCAAAAATCTCCTTTGAGCCACCTGAATGGGTTGGACCTTCACTATTTCACTTACTAGATATTTCTCAAATGCCTACTATGTACTAGTTACTATCCTTGGGGCTTCAGAGATATTTTGGTGTATTAAAGCAAATAAGCATCACTGCCTTCTCAGGGCTTATTTTGTACTCTATGGGATAGACTGTAATAAAATATACCATAAACTGGCTCTGCCACTGGGAACTCAGCACAAGCCTGCCTCAGGCGTAGGCTGTTCCCAACCACCACGGATGGTCAACCCTGCCACCATTAACTAAGCACAAGCCTGCCTCAGGCATAGGCTGTCCCCAACCACCACCAAGGGCCCACCATGCGACCAGAACTCAGTACAAGCCCGCCTCAGGGGAAGGCTGCCCGAAAATACAACTGGGGGCCTGCCCTGCCACCTGGAAAATCAGAAGATCTCAGCGGGCTCCAGTTAGTGTGAGAAAATTTGGAACTTTGCTCCCAGGTGGTGAACCTTGGACTACAGTGGATTGACTGTATCAGTGTGGTGAGTATACCCCTAAAATAGAGGTGTACAGGTGATAAATAGGGCCAGTAGTAAAACCCCCTCCAACAAACTGTAAGACTTTGGTGTGTCTGAAAAGAGTGTGTGTGATCCTCTCCTACACATAGAAAACACCAGGCAGAGTGAAAATGACAAAATGAAAAAGAAAATGCAGTCTCAAACATATAGTTCACCAGAAGCAAGTATAGGAGACATTGAAATAGAGGACCCCAAAAGTAACACACCAGGAATCTCTGAAAAGATAGTGAGTGAAATAAAAAAACAATTGCATCAGGCTATAGAGGAAATCAAATGAGAAGTACTCTCCCATGTAAAGATAGAAATAACAACTTTAGTAAGGGAGTTGTTGAATGCAGCTAAAGAAGAACTAGAGAAAAAAAGTACATGAGCATGAGAAACTGATTGAAACTTTGAACAATATAGAAAACAAGCAGAATTCATGAAACAAACTCAAAGAGACATCCAAGAAACAAAAAATTCTATTGAAAGCGTGCAAAACCGCCTAAAGGAAGATGAGGATAGGATTTCAGACCTTGAGGACAGGATCACAGTTAGTGATCAGGAAAGGATAGAACTTTTAAAAATAACAAAGCAGCATGAAATGACAATCCAGAAGCTCCATGATGTTGCCAAGAGCAACAATATAAGAATAATGGACATTAGCGAAGATACAGGAGTCCAGGCAAATGACATACGTACAGTATTTACAGAAATAATAGCAGAAAATTTCCCAAACATGGGGAAAGAATCTGATATGCAGATAAGTGAGGCATATAGAACACCAAACAGTCACAACCAAAATAAATCCACACCCAGACACATAATAATTAAGATCTCAGACATACAGCATAAAAACAGAATATCAAAAGCTATTAGAGAAAAAACACGACTCACCTATCAAGGAAAGCCCATTAGATTCATGGCAGACTTTTCAGCAAAAACCCTCAAGTCAAGAAGAACTTGGAATGACGTATTTCAAGCCCTGAAAGAAAACAGTCTTTAACCCAGACTGATGTACCCAGCAAAGCTTTCATTCAAATTTAATGGAGAAACAAGATACTTCCATGACAAAGAACAACTGAAGAAATTCATGTCCACCAAACCAGTCCCAGAAAGAGTACTGAAACACATACTAGACAGAGACAAAAATGACCACAATGCCCTAAACAACAACAGAAATAAATCACCAGGTAGGATAAACAATTAAATAAGAGGAAAAGTGGAAAGAAACAACTGGGTATAACATGGCAAAGTTGAACCAGTACATATCAGTGATATCCATAAATACAAATGGCCTCAATTCACCTATAAAAAGAAATAGACTGACAGAATCGATCCACAAACAGGATGCTGGGTGATTGCAAGATGGCCGACTGAGTGGCGGCATGATAAGAGAGCTTCTCTGAGGAAAAAAATAAAAATAAAAACAACTCAGATGCTAGAATCTGGCAACATGGAGAAAGCCCGACAAAAGGAGAGGAATTCTCAAGACCCAGGAAGAAACTGAGGAAAAAGAAAAAGAAAAAAAAAGAAAAAAGAAAGAAGAAAAAGAAGAACAGAGAGAGGGCTGGAGTTGGGCGAGCCCCCATCGCTGTACCCGAACATCTTAAAGTCAGGTGACTCACGATAGAGTTGAGGTCGCGGCCCTGCTGAGAGCAGGGGTTGGTAAGCTCCAGACCCTTGGCTGGAGGAGGTCTTGAGATGGGGATTGGAAAGAGCCAGTCAAGCTGCACAAACTTTGGTGAGTGAGGGGAACTGGAATCCCCAAACTGGGAGGACTGGCTGGGCAACATTTTGGAGTTGGGCAGGGCTGGCTTGAATCAGGGCCCTAGGCAGCATCTGCTAATGACTCCTAGTCCAAACCAGATTGATGGGATCTGCTCGGGCAGTGCCATGCCCCTGGTTGAAACCCAATAGCCAGGGACAAAGCTTTTCTGGGCCAGTGGCATCCCCAGGGAACACACAAAACTGTTGAATCATAAACTGGTTAACTGGCATAGAGGGAGGAGCCCGCTCTCAGCTTGCAACTCACAGATCCACTGCAGACTGAGGGGCGGTACTTCCCCAGCAAGTGCACTGCAGAAAAACTGTAAGCAAAACGAAAGGCCCAGAGACCTCCACCACTCACCCCTCTGAAGGGGACCGAAAACATGACAATACAGAGAAAAAGCAATAGGTCCCCAACTGTGGGAACAGGGAAAGTGAGTTCAACAGAGGTAAATGCAGAGGAGGTTGAGAGCAGCAAACCTGTAATGTCAGAGACAGCCTTATTGGAAAAAAGAAATACCTCCATGAGCTCATCGTCGAATTTAAATCTGAAATTCTAACTCAGGTGAAGTAAGATATAAGAAGACTAATAAAAGAAGTCCTGGGTAATCCTCAAGTAGACAGAAATGAAAGAATAGAGGAACCCAGAGAAAGGAGAGAAGCCTTTGATGAAGAATATAAACAAAACCTAGAATATATGAAACAGATCCAAGGAGAATATCAGGAAATTAAAAACTCCATGGATACCTGGCAAAACCTTTTAACAGAAACTAAAGACAAACTTTCAAAACTTGAAGATAGATTTGCAAAGTATGATTGTGAAAGGAAGGATCTCTTAAAAATAACAAGGAACCAGGAAGCAATGATACAAAGGCTAGAAGATGACAAGAGGAATTATGACCTAAGAATAAAATATGTGAATGAAGATGCAGCAACAAATACAAATGAAATAAAAAGTCTATTCACAGAAATAATTAAGGAAAACTTCCCAAACATAGGTAATGGAAGTGAAGTTCAGATAAATGAGGCCTATAGAACTCCAGCCAGCTACAACCCAAACAGATCTACACCCAGACATATAATAATCAGGATCCCAGAAATCGATCACAAGAACAGAATATTAAAAATGGTCAGAGAAAAGAAACAGATTACCTATAAAGGAAAACTCATCAAAATCACAGCAGACTTCTCAATGCAAACCATCAAATCATGAAGATCTTGGAGTGAAATCTTCCAATCCCTGAAAGAAAATAACCTCCAACCCAGAATGATGTACCACGCAAAACTGTCTCTCAAAATTAATGGAGAGACAAGATATTTCTATGACAAAGAGGAACTGGGGGAGTTTGTGACCACCGATCCAACCCTGCAAAGAATACTGAAGGACATTCTAGAGAGAGAGAAGAAAACCACCAGGGTTCCAGGAATAATGGCAGAAGGGCCTTAAAGAAAGGGGCAGACAGTGGAATCAAGGAGAAAAGTAAACAAAGAACAACAGAAAAATAGCATGGCAGAGATAAAACAGAAGATTGGTTATATCACTGTTTTATCTTCACTGATTTTGTTTGAATCTGGTATGCTTCAGAGTGTTGAGTCTGAGAGTAGGGGCAACTACTCTGAAGATGACAGGATTCAATAGGATACTAATTCTGGTTTGACTGTTAACTGCCTCTGAAGTCCTATAATGTCTCCAATGTTTAGATTTTATTAATAATGTAAAGCAATGCTAAGTTTATATTATATTTGATGATATAGACAATTTTATTGAAAACAACTAGGGACATCATAGTGACTACCGTAGATCACCTAGTGTTGTGTTTTTGTATGTTCTTTTCACTTCGTGTTTCTCTATGAATTTGTATTGCTGACTTGTTTTGATTTATTTCTCCCTCTAATACAGAAAGGCTAGGTATATGTGTAGAGACTTATACATGTGCAAAATTTCTAAGTAGTTTATGCGAATGGATTATAGTTTTTGTAAGGGGATAAAAAAGGAAAAGAGAATATTCTAAAGGATATAACTTCATGTATGTTTGGGTGTGTGGAATTAATAACCATGTTGCTAAAGTTTTAGTTGGATGGATGAGCAAAACTGACTGCAGTCTCACTGTTTGGATGTCTACTTTGTGGACTTTAGTTTTGTAATTTGACCAAATGCATCTAAGAAGAAAGTATATAATTATCAACTAGTGATTATTACTTGTTAATATTTTTTGTTTTGTTTTGTTTTTGAGATTTTTTAATGTTTCTACCCTCTTTCCATTTCAAAATTTTTTCTTTAAATAAAACAATTTAAAAAAAAAGCAAGAGCAGGAAAAGAAAGTGCTCTAAAAGAGATAACTGTATGTAACCTTAAGTGTGTAGGATTGATAACCATGTTACTAAGTTTTTGCTGGATTGGTGGATAGAACTGTTTGTAGCCTCACTGTTTTAATGTACACTTTGTATGCTTTAATTTTGTAACTTGAACAACTATATCCAAGAAGGCAACATGTAATGTATCAAATAGTGATTTCTTACTGTTTATTTTTTTTGAAATTGTGTATTGTTTCTAGCCTTTTTTCTGTTTTGTTTCCCCCCTCATTAAATAAAAATTTAAAAAAATACTAAAAAAAAAGAAACAGGACCCCACAATATGCTGTATATAAGAAACACATGTGACCCAAAAAGAAACTCAGAGATTAAAAGTCAAAGGATTGAAGACAGTATTCAATGCAACAGGAACCCAGAAAAAAGCAGGGGTAACTATTCTATTTGCAGACAACGTGAACTTCAGACCTAAAATGATTAACAGAGATAGAGAAGGTCACTACATACTTGTTAATGGTAAAATTTAAGAGGAAGAACTAAGTATTATAAATATATATGTGCCAAATGCAGGAGCACCCAACTATATAAAACAGATACTAATGGACATGAAAAACCTAATACACAAGAACACAATTATAACAGGAGATCTTAATGCCACATTGTCACAAAGAGATAGATCAACTAGACAAAAAGTCAGCAAAGAAATAAGAGAACTGAATCATACCTGTGAGCAATTGGACTTAGTAGATGTTTACAGAGTGTTCCACCCAACCACATCAGAATACACATTCTTCTCAGCTGCACATGGGACATTCTCCGAAATAGACCATATATTAACCCATGAAATATTCTTAAGTAAATGCAAAGGTATTGAAATCATACCATGCATAATATCTGACCGTAGTGCACTGAAATTGGAAATTAATGGCACAAGAAATTGTAAAACCTGCATAAATACATGGAAATTAAATAACAGCATTTTCAACAACCAGTGGGCTACAGATGAAATTAAAGAAGAAATAAAACTAGACCTACAATTCAATGAAAATATAGAAACAACATACTGTAATCTGTGGGATGCAATGAAAGCAGTCTTACGAGGGAAATACATAGCAATAAACTGTCATATCAAGAAAACAGAATGAGCACAAATAAACAACCTAATCCTCCATCTCAAGCTTCTAGAAAAAGAAGAGCAAGCTAAACCCAAAGCTCATAGAAGAGAGGAAATTGTAAACATTAGAGCAGAAATCAAATCAATTGAAACTAAAAAAAAATACAAAGAATTAATGAATCAAAAAGCTGTTTTTTTGAGAGAATCAACAAAATTGACAAAAGCCTAGCTAACCTTATCAAGAGAAAGAAAGAAAAAACCCAAATTCATGCAATAAGAACTGAAAAGGGAGAAATTACTACACATCCCATGGAAATTCAAAAGATCATGAATATTTACTTTGAAAGTCTCTACTCACGTAGAGTGGAAAACACAGAGGAAATGGAGAGATTTCTAGAAACATATGAACTACCAAAGCTCAACCAAGAACATATAGCAATTTTGATCAACCCAATATCAGCTATTGCAATTGAAAATTACTTCAAAACTTACCAACAAAGAAAAGCCCAGGTACTGATGGATTCATAGCTGAATTCTGCAAGAAATTTAGAGATTTGATGCCAGTACTCCTTAAACTCTTCAATGAAATTGAGAAAAAAGAAATCCTTCCTAAATCATTCCTGGAGGCAAGTATTCCTCTGATACCAAAACCAGAGAAAGATGCAACCAAAAAAGAGAACTATAGGCCAATCTCACAAATGAACATTGATGCAAAGATTCTCAACAAAATACTGGAAAATAGAATGCAGCAAATCATCAAGAAGATTATACATCATGACCAAGTGAGGTTCATTCCAGGAATGCAGGGATGGTTTAACATATGCAAATGAATAAATGTAGTACACTACATCAATAGAACGAAAAACAAAAACCATATGGTCATCTCAATAGATGCAGAAAAAGCTTTTGACAAAGTCTAACACACGTTCATGATAAAAACCCTTCAGAAACTCTGAATACATGCTATCTACCTCAACCTTATAAAGGCCATCTATGACAAACCAACAGCCAACATTATATTAAATGGACAAAAACTGAAAGCTTTCACTTTAAAATCAGGAACAAAACAAGGATGTCCACTATCACCACTCCTTTTAAACATAGTTCTGGAGACATTAGCCAGGGAAATCAGACAAGAGAGAGAAATAGAAGGAGTAAAGATAGGAAAGGAAGAAGTTAAATTATCACTATTTGCAGATGACATGATACTCTATATAGAATACCCAAAAACTCCATTAAAAGACTGCTAGATGTAATAAACAAGTTCCCCAGTGTAGCTGGATACAAAGTCAATGCTCAAAAATCAATAGCATTCCTGTACACAAACAAAATCTCACTGAGAGAGAAATTGCTGAAATATCACCCTTTAACATCTAAAAAAAGAAATACTTAGGTATCAACCTAACTAAAAATATAAAACACCTATATGCTGAAAATTATACTATGCCAAAAAAGGAGATTGAAGAGGATAATAGAAAATGGAAGGACATTCTTTGCTCTTGATTAGGAAGAACCAACTTTGTGAAAATGGCCATATTCCCAAAACTTTTATACAGATTTAACGCAATCCCACTTAAAATACCATTGACATACCACACAGATCTAGAGAAAACACTACTAAAATTCGTTTGGAAACAGAAGAAACCTAGAATAGTAAAGACAATTTTAGGCAACAAAAGCAAGGCAGGAGGCATCTCAATTCCTGACTTGAAACAGTACTATAAAGTCACAGTGAAAAATCAGCTTAGTATTGGCAAAGAAATAGACCTGAGGATCAATGGAACAGATTAGAAGATGCAAGCACAACTACAAAGACACTCAGCCACCTGATAATTGACAAAGGGGCTAAATATGGCCACTGGAAGAAGGATAGTCTCTTTAATAAATGGTGTTGGAAAAATTGGCTCTCCACATGCTGAAGACTGAAACTAGATCCATGCATATCACCATGCACAAAACTAAAGTCTAAATGGATCAAAGACCTCAATATTAAAACAGAAACATTAAATCTACTGGAAGGAAAGATAGGTATAAGTCTTGGAGATATAGGGGTAGGCAGAGAATTCATGAACCAAACGCAAAGTGCACAGGAAACCCTTCAAAGAATCAACAAATGGGATCGCACATTATTGAAAAGTTCCTGCACTTAGGAAATCACCAACAGAGTGAAAAGAAAACCAACAGTGTGGGAAAGAATTTTAACCAGAAACCCCTCAAAGGACTTGTGTCCAGAATATATAAAGAACTGAAAAACATCAAGCCCCCAAATTCAAAGACCATCTCCAAATATGGGCATCTGAGATGAACACACAGTTCTCAGAGAAAGATATACAAATGGCAAATAAATACATGAAGAAATGTTCACCATCACTGGTCATTCATGAAATGCAAATTAAAACAGCATTGAGATTCCACCTTACTCCAGAAAGAATAGCTTCCATCAAGAAATCAACTGATAGCAAATGTTGGCGAGGCTGCGGGAAAAAAGGAACACTGCTCCACTGTTGGTGGGAATGTAGACTGGTGCAACCATTATGGAAATCCATATGGAGAATTCTCAGAAGACTAGGATTGGAAGCCCCATTCAATCCAGCTATTCCCCTCCTGGGTATATTCCCCAAAGAACTGAAAAGTTCATATCACAGTGATGTATATGCACCCATGTTCATAGCTGCACAATTTGTGACAGCTAAATCCTGGAAACAACCAAGATGCCCATCAACTGCAGAGTGGATGAAAAAAATGTGGCATTTTTATACAATGAAATATTACTCAGCTCTAAAAAAGGATGATCTTGAGGCCTTCATAGGCAAATGGAGACAACTTGCGACTGTCCTCATTAGTGAAATAAATAAGAATCATATTTATAAATATCATATTGTGCCTCTAGTGTAAAAAGTAAATAAAATCTACAAGAGTAATAAAACTAAAATGTGTAATTGCTATTGTAAAAAAAAATGAAAATGCTCTAAGGGATATAACTGCATGTATGTTTGAGTGTGTAAAATACATGACCATATTGCTGAATCTTTGTTGGATCTTTGAGCAGAACTGTTTGTAGTCTGACTGTTTGAATATTTACTATGTACTCTTTAACTTTGTAACTTGAACAACTACATCCAGAATGACAGTATGTAATTTAAAAATTACTGATTTCTTAGTGGGGCTTTTTCTCATTCTCCTTTTTCTTTCTTTCTTTTAGAATTCTGTATTGATGCTACCCTTTTTTCTGTATTTTTTCTTTTCTCTTTAAATAAAATTTTTTAAAAATGTATAATTGCTATTGTAATAAAAGAAGAAATAGGAAGTGCTATTAAAGATATAGCTGCATGTATGTTTAGGTGTGTGGGATTGATGATCATATATCTAGGTTCTTATTGGATTGTTGAACAGATCTGTTTGCACTCTCACTGCTTTAGTGGTCACTTTCTGTGCTTTAATTCTGTAACTTGAATAACTATTTCTAAAAGAACAATATGTAATTTATTAACTAGTGATTTCTTACTTTTTATCTTCTTTTCTTGAAATTCTGTAATATTTCTACCTTTTTCCTGTTTTTTCCTCTTTAAATAAAAAAATATGCAATAAACTACATCATATAACATACAGTGTAAATTCGGAAGTAAGGGTAATAAACACCTCACGGTGATAGCAACATTGATGCTGTTGGTGGTGTGTGTGTGTGTGTGTGTGTGTGTGTGTGTATATATATATATATATATATATATATATATATATAGCAATGTTAAAATTGTTGCAGAAGACCTTAGTGACAAGAAACATCTGAGTAAAGAGATGAGAATCATCTTTGATGTCATCTGTATTTTAGGAGAAAGATTGATGCAATTGAGGGAAAAGACAATATGTAACAATATCCAGACATGAAAGCAAGCAAAATATATTCAATGAAAAATAAGGAACCCAGTGTGGCTGGAATGGAGTGTATGAGTAAGTCTGAGAATATTGGAAGTTGAAGTCAGAGAAAATAAAGTGAGAAGGGACACCCAAATTATGTGCAGTGGTGCTGAAACTATGACCCTTGTGCCACAGTGGGTTCTTTGTATCATTAAAAACTCTAAGAGTTTTGTCATTACTGATACAGGGTATATTGGGCTTGGTAAGATCTGTGGCTACTCTGCCATGTTCCATGAAGTACCAGTGGTTTATTTTGGATAGAGAAATGACATGAATATATGTTTTAGAAGTATCAATTTGCTTTCTGGATGGCAAAGATTGTAAGAGGATAAGAGTAGGCACAGAGAGACCAATTAATAAACTACACAGTGATCCACAGTGGGAAATGATGGTGATGTAAACCTTGTGGGAGCAGGGCACAGAGTGAGGAGTGGTCAGATTTTGCTTGAATTTTAAGAGCACAGGCTGGTTATTTAGAATGTACAGTATGAGAGGAAGAAAACAGAAATGATGAGAGGAGGTTTTGTAGCTGTTTTTTTAAACCTGAATAAATAAAAGGATGAATTTATTCCTTATGTATTCTATGATTATTTTTTGGTACCTGGGGTCAAACTCATGACCTTGCACTTGCCAGCCAGGTTCTTGTTCCACTGAGTTAAATCCCTGGTCATTATTCCTTATTCTGATGAGGAATATTGTGAGAGATTTCTGTATGTGGAGGAATTGTGAGTATAATTTTATATATGTAAATTTTGATGTATTGTAAACATTATTTTGAGGTATAAATAATGTCAGTGCCTAAAACAATGCCTCGCATAAGATCAGCACTGTGTTAGTCAGCTTGCGATCACTACAACTAAATAACTGAGGCTTACGAAGAAAAAAATTTATTTTGGGTATGGTGTAAAACCAATGCTTAGCCTCTGTCTGAGGAAGCATGTCATGTAAGAAATACATGGTGGGGTAAGTTACTCAGGAAGAAAAGTGAGAGAGGAAGAAAAAGAGCCTGGGTCCCCTTTGGGGGCATGCCCTAAAAACCTAAGGACCACTCATTCAGGCCTAAATTCTAAGGATCTCACCACTTGCTAATGACGCCATCCAGAGGAACAATTTTTTAATAGTTGTTCCTTTGAAGGGCATTCATCCAAGCAATAATAATGATTTATTTCCACTTAAGTCTTTTTCTTTATTGTATGTTTTAAAATTATCATTTATTGTACACATTCATTGGGCAATCTGTGATTATTTGATATATAAGTAAAATATGTAGTGATCAAAGCAGGGTAGTTAATATTTGCAATTCCTTGAACATTGAATTTTTAAACTAAATTAATACTTTTTAAATTCCATTTACATCCTCTCAGTCAAAGCCACATCTTCTTACTTAGTCTGCACCTTATTTATGAAGAATTCTCATATTTTTAAAGTGAGCCTTAAACAACTAGTAATTTCCTTTGCCTTCCTTCTAAAATGCCTCTGCTTTCTATCACATACTTTGTGTTTCCTTGAGGTATCAAGCAGGCCGTTTTCTGTGGTTTCCAATCTGTAAATAAGTAAACAACTAAGATGTGTGTTGTTAGTCATTTTACTTACATTGTAGACCTTTTCCATCTTCTTTCATTAGTCCCAGAAAAGTTAAAGTACACTGAATAGACTAAAGAACTCAGTATACAAGTATTTATGTAATAATCTGGTTTGCTCAGTTTTTTACAATAGTTCTTCAAATACCTCCTCACTTCAGATTTACAAAAATTCAAATCAGTAACTCACAATTCATTAATGCAAGTAAATGTCTACATACATGTTCATCTGTGTATGTGTCTGTATGTGTAAGTATGTGTTTATTTGTGGGCCTATGAATATGTAAAATTGGGCCATGTTCTCTCATCTTTATAATTTGATAGCTTACAAAGCAGAATTTGCATGCTTTTAATAAGAAATTAATTGTAAATATCTCCTAAGAGCAGAATATTTTCTGTGCAGATCTGCATTTGCACAGAAAATCTTTAATTTGAGGGAGTCAGAGTGATCCATGAAGATTTTTTTTGCTATCCTGAAGTTGAGCAGAAACATGAAGTATTTTACTGGTTCCTTAGTAAAACAAAAGAAGTATATATATATATATATATATATATATATATATATATATATATAATTTTTTTTTGTACCAGGGATCAAATTCACAACCTCACACCTGCCAGACAGGTGCTTGTGCCGCTAAGCTAAATCCCTGGTCCAAATTTTTGTTTAGGGCAATTCCAATTGTCTGAGTAACAGTAGCTAGTGGAATGTCCTTTCCAGAAACTGTGGCCTCTCCAGTGGAAAGTATCTAACAATTCCAGTAGCTAAAAGCCTTTAGAAAGAAATTGGAAAATTTCTTTTGTGTTTTAAAAAGACCTGAATATCAGGACCTTTCTTCTTCATTGATTGGTTCTAGCTTAGCTGAAAATTTCAGACTGATCATAGCTGCAAGTTTGTTCCATTAAGGATGTGTCATGAGAAATAAATATTTCACTTCCATAAATAAGTAGAGAAAATTGTTATCATCTCAATAATGTTCTCTACTTTGCAAAAAACTTCAGTAAGACCCTAGGAAAAAGCTTCAAAACTGATGATGGAGTTTTGAGAATTATTTTGTTACTGTTGCATATAAATACACATGAAATTGTGTCCACAAATGCATGTGTGTATGAGTGTTTATTTGTGTTGCAAAAGTGAAAATAGGAAAAATAAGAAGGAAAAACTTATAATCCAGCCAAATAAAGAACTATAGAACAAACATTTTAATAAATATAGATATAAAAATCCTCAAGATGCTAGGAAACAAAATGCAAGAAAATGTCAAAAAGATGAAACCTCATGATCAAGTAGAGTTCATCCAAGGGATGCAAGAATGGTTCAGTATATGCAAATCAGTAAATGTATTACATCGTGTAAACAGAAGCAAGTATAAAAATCATGTGACCATCTCTATAGATACAGAAATTGTAATATGCTTTATGATTAAAAATAACACTGAACAAAATAGGTATTAAAAGTCTTTAATCTGAAAAAAAGGCATTTATTACAAACCTACTGCCAACAATATATTACACAAGGGGAAAGTGAAAGCTTTCCCTTTAAATCAAGTATAAGACAGTGATATCCACTATCACCACTGGTGCTCAACCTGATACTCAAATGATTAGCTAGATCAATTAGGTAAAACAATAAAGAAATGGTAACACATAGAGAAACAGAAAAAGTCTAATTATCATTATTTGCAGATGAGATGGTCCTCTACATAGAAGATCCAAAAATGTCCACAAAAACACCTTAGAAAATTTTTAAATTTTATTTTAAAGAGGTTAAAAACAATAAAAACAATGATAAGAATTTCAAAACAAGATAATAGTAAATTAACAATGGCTAATAGATTGTGTATTGTTATATTCAAATTAAAAGTTCAGATTATAAGATATAGGCATGCAAGATTAAACAAACAATAAAAGCACACACCCATCTTCTTAATGAACTAGATTAGTGGTATTAGTATCTTAGCTGTTAAGATATATATATATATATATATATATATATATATATATATATATATTTTTTTTTTTTTTCTCCTTTCCCCCTTCCAAGTTGTACTTTCCTTTCTAGCAGTTTCTTCTTCTTTTGCAATATCTATTGTACTTTTGGGAGCTCATTAACTTCCAAATTGTTATGCAAGGGAAATAATATGATGTTCACATATGCAAGTGTGATTTATTTCACTTATAAGTATGCTCTCATATTACATTCATTTACTTGTAAAAGCCTGGAGTTTATCCTTCTTTATAGCTGAATAGTACTCCATTGCATGAAAATACCACATCTTTTTTATCCGTTCCTCAGTTGATGGGCATTTGGTTTGTCTTCAGGATTTATCTATTATAAATAATGCTGCTATAAATACATATATGACTGTGGTATGATGTTTTTAATTATTCATGGAAAATACCAATAAGGGGGATAGCTGGGTTGAAAGGGACCTCTAATCCTACTTTTCTGAGGACTCTCCTTACTGACATCCACAGTGATTATACTAGTCTACACTCATACCAACAGTGGAAAAGGATTTCCTTTTCCCCACAGCCCATTCAGTGTTTGTTTTTAGCTGATTTCTTGATGATAGCCATTCTTTCTGGTGCAAGATAGAATCTCAGTGTTACTTTCATTTGCATTTTTCAAATGACCAATGTTGTTGAATAGTTTTTCATATATTTATTTGCCATTTGTATTTCTTTACCCAAGAGGTTTGTATTCATCTTTGAAGCCAATTTTTTGATTCAGTCTATTAATTTAGAGTGGGGGGGTTTCTGATTTTTTTCAATTTTTTTATGTTCTAAATAGAAGTCTTGTCTGAGGGACAGTTGTCTAAAAATTTTTCCCACTCTGAGCTTTCTTGTCACTCTGTTAATGATTTCTTGTGATGTGTAAAAACTTCTAATAAGCTGAGACCTCAATTGTTGATTTTTGAAGCACTTCCCATGTAGTTTTTTTATTAAGAACTCTCTGCTTTCCCCTATGTTTTCAAGATATCTACCTGTTTTTCTTCCAAGAGATTTAGTACTTCTATTTTAATATTTATGTCTTTGATACCTTTTGACTTTAGTTTAGTGCATGATGATAGACATGGGCCTAGTTTTAGACTTTGGCATGTGGAAAGCCACTTTTCCAACACCATTTATTAGAGTCTGCCTTTCTTCCAGTGAGTATGTTTGGTCCCATTGTCAAAGATAAGGTGACTGAGTATATTTCTATTTGTGTCTGCTCTTTTAACCTGTTCTGCTTGTCATCATGTATACTTCTTTGCCAGTACCATGGTGATTTTTCACAGCAGCTTTGTAGTATAATTTCAAGCCAAGGATTGTAATGTATCCTGCCTCACCTTTGTTGTTCAGTATTGCCTTTGCTATTCTAGGTCTCGTCTGTTTCCAAATGAAATTTAGGAATGTTTTCTCTAGATTTGTGTGGTATGCTAGCGGTATTTTGATCACAATTGCATTTGTTTTCGGAGTATGACCATTTTCACAATGTCAGATTTTCCTATCCATGAGCAAGGAATACATTTACATTTTTCTGATATCTTTTTTTATTTCCTTTTTCAGTGTACTATAATTTTCAATGTATAGTTCTTTTACATCCTTTATTAGATTGATTCCTAAGTATTTTGTTTAATTGGGTGCAATTGTGAATAGGGCATTTTCCCTATTTTCTCTCTCAGTGTGTGTGTTGTTTGTGTCCAGGAATGTTGTTGATTTTTGAATGTTGACTTTTTATTCAGCTGTGCTACTAAATTTGCTTATTAAGTTCCATAAGTCTTTTGGTAGGGTTTCTAGGTAAAATATCATCTCATTTGTGAATAATGATAATTTAACTTCTGTTTGTATTCTTATCCACTTTATTTCTCTCTTGTCTAATTGCTCTGGCTAATGTTTCAAAAACTATACTGAATAAGAGTGTGAAAATGGATTTTCACTCCTGATTTTAGAGTGAAAGATTCCAGTTTTTTTCCTTTTACTATGATGTTGGCTGTTGGTCCTTCACAGATGGATTTTATAGGATTGAGGTAAAGATAATCTATTCACAAAAGCTTGTTCTGCATCTATTGAGGTGATCATGTGAATTTTGTCTTTGGCTCTAATTGATATGGTGGAATACATTTATTGAGTTTTATATGTTAAGCCACCCCTGAATTCCTGGGATGAATCCTACTTGGTCATAGTGTATAATCCTGTTATTTTCCTGAATTCTATTTGCTAGTATGTTTTTCAGGATTTTTGCATCTTTGTTCATTTGAGAAACTGGCCTATAGGTCTCTTTTTTGTTTGGTGCTTTCTCAGGTTTTGATATTAGCATAATACTTTCCTCTAGAAATGTGTCAGAGATTATAGATTCACTTCCAACTTCATTAAATATTTTGAGCAATAATGTCATTAGATTTTCCCTAAATTTCCTGTAGAATTTGGAATTGATTCTATCATGACATAGGCTTTTCTTTTTTGGTTTTGATTTCATTAACCAATATTAATATTAATTTTTCAGAATTTTTATGTCTTCTTAATTCAGCCTTGGTAATTCATGCATTCCTTTGTATTTATCCATTTTTTTCTGTTTTCCATCCTACAGATGTAAAGATTGTCAGGTAGGTATTGATTATCTTCAGAACTTTCATAGGATCTATGGTGATTCAATTGCATCAATTTAAGTTTTTCATTTTTTTTTATAACAGTTGCTAAAGGGATTGATTTGCTCTTATTTTTCTAGAAGATTGAGGTACTGTATCAGGTTGTTAATTTGTGCTTATTTTATTTTCTTGGTATGAGAATTCAGCATTATAAATTTCCCTCTAATGACTGCTCTCATTGTTTTTCATGAGTTCCAATGTGTTGTACTTGCATTTTTGTTTGATTGCAGGTATTGTTGAATTTTGCCTTTTATTTCATCTTTGACCTGTTGGTTGTTTAGGAGGTTGTCATTTAATTTCTAAGTGTTTATGGAATTTTTGCGGTTTCTTTTGTCATTAATTTCCATATTCATTAGATAGCATGCATGGGATAATTTGAATTCCTTTGCGTTTGCTTACACATATTCTATGGTCTAGTATATAGTTTATTTTAGAGAATATCCTATGTGCAACTGAGAACTATGTGAATTCTGATGATATTGCATGAAACACTCTGTACAAATAGACTAAGACCAATTGTTCACAGTTTCGGTTCATTTCTGATATTTCTTTGCTGATTTTTTGTCTTGTTTATCTGTCTCTTTGTGACAAAGGGGTATTAAGTTCCCTCATTACAGTTGTTCTATTGCTTATTTGATTTTACATGTCTCTTTATATGTGTCTTATACAGGTGGGTGCTCCCATATTTGTTGCATATATGTTTGATTGTCATCTCTTCCTCTTGAGTTTTCCCCTAAAAGTTATGTAATGATCTTCTTTATCTCTTTTGATAATTCTTGGTTCAAAGTTCACATTGTCTGCAAACAGAATAGCTACATGATAGTTTTTCTGGATTTCTGTTTCAATGGATGACTGTTTTCCATCCTTTGACTTTCAATCTCTGAGTTTCTTGTTGAGTTAAGTGTGTTTCTTGTATACAGCATAGTGTTGAATATCATTTTTTGATCTATTCTTACAAACTGGTGAATTGAGGCCATTAACATTTATGTTTATAACTGATATATACTGAATTACCTTTGTCATGTTGTTTTTCTGTTATTTCCCTGAGTTTTCCTTCCATTTTACTACTTGCCCTGCTTGGTGGTATCTTTCTGTTGTTGTTCTGGGAATTGTGGTCATTTTTGCTTCTCCACAGGATACCTTTCAGTACTCTGTAGGGTTGGTCAGGTAGACATGAATTTCTTCCATTGTTGTTTGTCATGCAAGTGCTTTATTTCTTCATTAACTTTGAAACATAGTTTTGCAATGTACATCAGTAGTTGTTTTCTTTCAGGAATTCAAATGCATCACTCTGAGCTCTTCTTGACCTGAAGGTTTGTGTTGAGAAGTCTGCAATAATTCTGATGGGCTTTCCTTTATAGGTGATCTGTTTCATTTCTCTAACAGCTTTTATTTTTTGTAATCAGTACTGGGGATCGAACTCATGACCCCGTGCTTGCAAGGCAGGCGCTTATGCCACTGAGCTAAATCCCCAGCCCCACAGCTAATTGTGTTTTTTTGTTGTTGTTGTTGTTTGTTTTTTGTACCAGGGATTGAACTCACTACCTTGTGCTTGCCAGGCAGGTGCTTATTCCACTAAGCTAAATCCCTGGCACTTCTAACAGCTTTTAGTATTTTGTTCTTCTGCTTAGTTTCTGGGATCTTGATTATTATATATGTGGGTGAAGATTTATTTTGGTCATGACTTATTGGGGTTCTTAATGCTCACTTACCTATATGTTCTGTTCCTTCCTCATGTGTGGGAAATTCTGTACTACTACTTCTGCAAAAGAAATTTTTTGTCTTTTTTTTCATTGACTCCTGCTTTGGAATTGACACCAATTATTCTCATATTATTTTTGTTGTCATCATCATGTAGCTGTTGAATAATTATTTTGTCATCTTTTTTGACTTTCAGATTTTTCCTTTCATGATCACTAACAACAATTCTGTTTTCAAGGTTGGAAATTCTGTCTTCATTTTCATTGAAGTGATTTTGTCAGCTTTTAGTGCACTTTCTAATTTGCTGGGTGTCTGTTTTAATCCATTTTATGCATGCTATTTCTTTCCTATATTGATCATTCATAATTTCTATCCTTGTACTGTCATCATCTTTTTAAAAATACATCTCTATTGTATATTTGCTGAGAAATTACTTTATGAATATTGACATTTTTTAAGATAAAATATTTTTTTCAGATTCAATTTTCTATATATTGTCATGGATTTTTGTTTTTACTTCATTTTTTTTCATTTCAGAATTCTCAGGTGTGTGTCTTCTGTTTTATATTATCTTGTCTCTTGAACTTGTGCTGTATGAGCTGGCGTTTTGAGGCTGCCTTTTGCTTGTGTGTCTTGTCATTTTCTATTTCTAAAATTTTTATTTTGTTTTCTGTGTTGATCCTTGCAAATTTTTATAAGAGGTAGCTATATCACTAGTATGAAGTCCTCTCTAGGAAATGTTTCTTCCTCAGCAATGTCTTCTTTGTGTATGTAGTTCTTGGCTTGTGTCTGTTCCAAGGTTAACATTTCCAATTCATTAATATTGATATGTTGGTATATATTTGGCTCAGTCCCCATGTGTTTGGTGCTGGGCTGTTGTGAGGTTATTACCCCAGAGCTTCCCAATATTGTTACAGAAGGGAGAACAACTGACTACAACAGATATAACATCCTAGCTAAAGTTGTATAATTGACAATAGCGATAGCATCATGCACAGTTTAGAAAAGGAAAAATTGTGGCAGCTATTAATTTTCTAGCTTAAACCATAGGTGCAAAAACTACAATTATATAACAGAACTGATTATAATTTGGGAGCTTATATTCAAAGTGATTCTTGTTGGTAGAGAAGGACTTAGAATAACCAAATTCAACAATGTAGCAGCATAGAAAATCAACTAACACAGATCAATAATGTATCTGGACACTGAGGAAGGAATTATGAAAAATACCACTCATAAAGCATAAAGAAAAAATAAATACTGAGAAATTTACCTTAGTAAGAAAATGAAATTCCTCTAAAACTATTTTTATGCAGTGGAAAGCTACTCCGCTATAAAGGATAATCATGAGACTCTTGTTGGTAAATTGATGCATTTTGTGATCATGCTATTGGATGAAATTGTTCAGATTCACATAGGTGAACATAATCCTGTCTCCCTAGTATAAAAGTCTGAAGGAGTTAGTGGGACCCAAAATGTACAATAGATATTGTACATATGAAAGGTGAGGAAACATCTAAAAAGAAAAGGTGGTTGCCATTGTTAATTCCCTATTATTTTGTTTAAAGTCCTGGATCACTTTCATTGTTTTTTATTGGTCTTATTCTGTTTTGTTTGATTTGATTTTATTATATCTTATTGCATGGATAGCTATTTTGAAGATAACAAGGAATATTATGGTAGCCATTGTTGATTTTCTATTATCTAGTTTTGAAATCCTATTTCGCTTTCACTGTTTTGGTTGACCTTATTCTGCTTTAATTTATTTGGTTTTGTTCTCTTAAAAATAGATAAAAATAGATAACTTTGAAATAACAAAATAGATCTTTCTCAAATGGGGCTGGGATTAACAACCCCAATTGTAAAGAAAGAACAAAATAAAATATAGATTGTGTTGATGTAACAAGATCTTCCTCAGATGGGAAGGGGATCCATAGATAGAAAGAGGAAGAGTGGAGGAAGCAAAAAGGATTGAAGAAAGGAATTAATATGTATTATGTACGTAAACCAACTCCACATGAGGAATTTAAGCATTATGTGATAAAACATGTACTGATAAAAAAGGAATGATTTTATTTTGAAATGTTGTTAGTGTAACTGGATGAATACTGAATGAAAAAAATGAATAGCCCATTGTCTGTTTACCTTTCTTGTTACTTAGTCAAAATACTCAACACAGAATGTTAAAGGTGGAAGGTTTATTTCAGCTCATAATTTCCAGAATTTTCAGTCCATAGTTTTCTGGTTCCAAGGCAGGGAAGCATGGCAGAAGGGCATCACAGAGGAGGCAAGAAGCAGTAGCAAATAAACTGCAGCAACAAAAGCAACTTGCCTTCCCTCTTTCCCTTTATATTCTACTCAGGCTGTAAGCCTGTTGATTATTGCCACTGATTGGGGCTTCTTTTATCCATGCCTTTAATCGAAGTATCACACTCTTAGTACACATTCATATATCTTAATCCAGCCACCTTCAAAACTCCCCACCTAGGAATGCATAAGGCTTTGGGAGAATCATTCAGTTATAAGGCATAACACTGGTTGTGGCTTTATTTAGAATTTGAGCTTTTGGTTGGACTGTCAAACAGTTAAGGTATTGTAAGAGTTTATAGGGGACAGCAAGATCATTGTCCCTGGGCTATAGTCAGTCATATTAGGGGATCAGAAAGGAAAGATTGTTTATTCTTAATTCATTTGTTCATTCAACAATTATTTATTGACTGATCTCTATGGATTCTCTTATAGTTTATCTGTATTGATGAATCAAATAAATACAATTTTTTCCTGGAATTCATATCATAGTAGTTGAGGTAGAAAAATTTTCAAGGAAGCAAATACTATCATGAAAATACTAGATAGTTCAATGTAGTTACTTGGAATCAGGAACAGAAATTACCTTTTTTTTGTATCAGGGATTGAACTCACATCCTTGTGTTTGCCAGCAGGAACTTATGCCACTGGGCTAAATTCTTGGCCCAAAATTGTCATTCTTTAACACTTTTTTACTACTTGAAAGTATATTAATTCTTCAATTATATATTTATTTTATGGTTCCCCTAAGTATATTCCAAGATCCAAAAGAGAATAAACTTTGCCTCTCTTATACTCAGTTATTTCTTTACTGCAGTGGCTTGCTCAGTGCTCAATACTTATTTGTAGATGATATAATAATCTTATCTATTCTTTATGTTGACTACTGGATGGGAAGTATAGAATTCATTGTATGCATTCTATAGATGAGAACATGAAACTCTGCCATAGATACAGGCTTTGTAATCAGCATCAAATGAAAACACTACTGTTAATATTAATGACAGTGCTTTATTGAATGTTTGCTATGTGTCACATAGAATGTTAAGTTCTATCAATGGATTATGTCATTTAGTCCTTACAACAGTTCTTTGTGTAGTAGTTACTATTATTTTCCCTTTTCCATACATGATGAATTTAAGGGTCACAGAAGTGAAGTGACTTATCTTAGGTCAAGGAATTAAGAGAGTGCAGAATCAAAATCAATGTCTGTTTTCAAGGCCTAGGCTCCATAATCAAAGTCCTTACTTTTGCTTTATCTGTGCTACAAGAGAATGCTAGAGAGAAAATATATTTTTGACCTACTTTTCTGTCATTTGAGATTATTGGTTTAGTATTACTATAGAGGAAGACACTGTAGTCAGAAAGGAAATTTAGTTGCTCAAGTTTACCCCGTGTTTCATGACAAACTAAGGCCAGATTTAGAGCTTCTGATGTCCAAGACAGTTTTCTTTCATATAATCATATTATTTCATCCCTTTATGTAGTGGGAAATAAATTTGTCCCTCCCACAAATGTTAGATTTCTGCATTTGGCTACAAATATTAAAGGCTCAGTGTACTTTAAGAATCTTGAAACTGATACAAGATATTTAAATATGTAAGGGCAGCTCCAGGTTTCATATTTTGTTTTGTATGTGAGAAATGACCTGAGGAATGCAGAATGTAATGTAGCCTGAGTCTGAAAATCTACCTTAACCTTATTTTCCTTCTGATAAATTCTTAGCTCATTTGTAGGAGAGGTGGCTTGAAAGACCAAAAGTAAAAGTACATGGTGGAAAAACATGTAGAGAGAATAAACTTACTAAGGTTTCACTAATGCATATATAATGAGTAAGCAATTTCTAATTTGGTGTGGCATTCAGGAATCTGAAACTATAAAAGCTGGGCCAGGGATTTAGTTCAGTGGCATAAGTGCATGCCTGGCAAGTGCATGATCATGAGTTTGATCCCTGATACCAGAAGAATAAAAAAAAATAACTACCTAAATGTATGAAAGTTTCATCATTTGCTCTGAAATCACATTTCCTTTATTTTTACTGTATCTGGAAATTTAGTATACCTGAAAAAGGGAAATATAAAGTGATAGTACCGTTTGTCATTGTTTCATTGATTGGTACAATTATAATCTGGAAAGATGTGAAGAGTATGGCATAGAAGAGCTACATTCAGATGGGAAAAAGTACAGTACTGAACGCTGAGTTTGGCTTCTAGAGTTCTACCTATGCTGAAAAGCTGGCTCTACCTTGTACTAGCTTTGTAGCTATGGAGGAATCTGAATCTGAGTTATTCCATGTATCAAACAGGACCATTAATAGACCTGTGACCTAAAGTTTTTGAAATAGTATAAATTGTAGTAATAGAAAAGATTAGAAAATTAAAGCATGTTTCCTTAAACTATGCCATGTGATTTTGTAAGCAACATTGATGTTGCCCTCTAGGCCAAACAGTATGGCAGATACTCATAAAGTGAATGAGAGAAATCCCCTGCCATCAAGAATTGCCCAGTCCAGAGGACATGGATCCATATATAACTAGATGGAATGGCCTGCCTGATCTCAATAAGAATTTCCCAGTAGAAGTATTTTCCATAATTTATCTTTATCTCTTTATCACTTAGCTAGTTGCATACAGAATGTTAAATACCAGATGGTATAAAGCTGTCTATTTTAAAATTAGTTGTAAAATTTCATTTCTTATCTTACATTTAACACAGTATCTTGATGAGAAAACCATTTGCAAAGCATTTATGGGGTACTTATCCTTAGTGGGTACCATGAGAATGATAAAAAGAATGCAGTATGGGGTTTTGGGAAAAGCACGATACTTAAAGTCAGGAAATTTGCACTTAAATCAGTGTTTTGCCATTGATCCTTTGAGTAGCCTTGGATGAGTCACTTAGCTGTGTTGCTGGGAATATTAAATGAACTAGAAAATGGGAAAATAGCTGGCTTTCAAGATTTTTTCTATTAGTCATCCTCACTTTATGGAAAAGACACAAGTGTCTCTACTTTTAATGAACTTATTTTCCTTGAGAACATTTAGAAAAGCATAAAAGGCCATAGCTGGCTTTCTACCTCCTATCATGTTATTCAAATTAGCTTTGGCTCAATTTACCAGTGACTTCATTGTAAATAAATCCTATGTTCATTTCTGAACCTTCATTTTATATAACTGTTCATCTATATTGGCCATAGTTAAACACTCTCCCCTTCTTGTTATAATATCTTTCTTAGGCTTCTGTGATATACTTTCCTAGTTTCCTTTATAGTTGTTTTTTTATCAATATTCTTTTGAGCTCTTCATTTATTTTTAAAAATTATGTGGCAAAGGTCTGTAAGGCTTAGTCCTATATCCTCTTTTCTTCTTATTTGTCTACCCTCCCTAGGCTTCAGTGACTCTTTTTCCTATTTAGAATACACTTCGACACTTGTTCAATGTGTTCCCTTCCCATTACACAGTGAGTTTCATAAAAGCAAGGACTATGTCAGTCTTATTCACTAGACATATAGGAAATAATATGAAAAATGAATCTTCCACAATTTTTAGCATACTTATGTATAATTGCCAAAAATAGATATACCCATAAGTTTATTATCTGATGAATGACAAAGTTAATGTGGTACATTCATAAAACAAAATATTATTTAACCATAAAAAGAATAAGGTATAAATGATCCTTGAGAA
This sequence comes from Hydrochoerus hydrochaeris, assembly GCA_004027455.1. Taxonomy (NCBI): domain Eukaryota; kingdom Metazoa; phylum Chordata; class Mammalia; order Rodentia; family Hydrochaeridae; genus Hydrochoerus; species Hydrochoerus hydrochaeris. The sequence continues at coordinate 81,297 of PVLA01006129.1, read as the reverse complement.
CATATATAATTAATAAAAGAAATGAATCCCAAAAGAAAACATATTACATTATTCTGTTTAATAGAAAATGTCCAGATAGGCAAGTCTGTATAGACAGATTAGTAATCAGTAGAGGCTGCAAAGAGGACAATATGGAATAATTGCCAACAGGTATGGGTTTACATTTTAGAATGTTGAAAATGTTCTAAAATTATATAGTAGTGATATGTGCACAACCTTATCAATATAATAAAATGCACCAAATTATACACTTTAAATATGTGAATTTTATGGCATATGATTCATATCTCCGTAAAGCTGTTCAAAATAATGAATGGCTATAAACAATACAAACTACATATCTGCCAAGATAGAATAAAACTGAGTGATTTTTAGTTTACTAGAGGACAAAGAAACAGAGAATATTAATGTTTCATCTTATGTTTTATACACAACCATTTTATTCCTCTATTTTCTTCTTAAGAATTGGCAGCTGGAAGAGAAAACATTAGGTTTTAAATTTGGAAAGGACCCTAACAATTTTATACTTTAGCTAGCTATCTCAATATACATATGAAAATAGACATGCAGAGGTAAAGTGACTCTCTAAGTTCATAAAGCAAATTAATAATCAGATCTATATAAAGCTATTGTTTTTTTTGTCTCTTTAGTCTCATTTTAGGGTTCTATTCATTATACTCAGCCAAATCAATCTTCTTAAGAGTTTTCTCAGTCCTTTACATCTTTTTCTTATAAAGTTTTATTCACCCCTGTTGTAAGGGATGCTGCAAAATGTAGTTTGTATTAGTAAGGAAAAAAGGAAGAATAAATTTTTAATAGACAACTTGTAGTTCCTGCTACACATTCTTTTTCTAAAAACTAATGCCATTATTTATAGCCTAAAGAATTCATACTTTTGAGGTTGACTTTAGTCAGCATCTATACATCCTGTGTGAACACAATACCAGCAAACAGAAACCTTGTCGTGATAGACATCTCTAGCCTCAGCAGCTCCTGAGTAAATTGCATTTGGCAAGGACTACCTGCAAGGCTTTCCAGGCTCAAATAAATACAAGTTTACTTTGGAAACAAATCAAGGTGACACTCATTATTGTTAAATAAAGAAACATGAGGTAAAAGTCCCTTTTAGAATGCAAATTATAAGCTGTGACGTAAAAATATTAGTGATTTATCTTTTTGTTTTTCAATGTTTTCTTACATGATCTGCTTTAATTATGATTTATTTGATTATGAATTACTGAAAAAAGTTGACAAATATAGATATTTTATTTAAAATTATAATATAAAAATTTGCAGGAATTTAAATTTTCTATTTTATGTTGTACCCCAAAAATCAAAGATGAAAAGTTATGAAAAAAAGATAAAAAGCCAAGACATCTTGAAGAAAAAAGGAGTGCTTTATTTAGGATGGTACCCAGCGACACAGAATGCAGGTGGAATTTACACTGCTGTGCAACTGGGTTAAGGATTAGAGGAACTTATAAAGGGAAAAACCATAAAAAGGGGTTGGGAAGGCAAGAGGCTGGTTGTTCGGAGAAACAGGCCCATTTTAGGGGAAAAATTAGCTCATCTGCACATCTGTGTATTCCTGAGGAAACAGGACATCTTGTTGTTTGCCTAGGGGGTTGTGCTGAGGAATTTACCGGAAACAAAGGCTGGGGGCTGTGCAGGGGATACTAGTAGGCACAAAGTTCATTTCAGGACAAAGGACCACGGCACACACAGGACAGAATGGCGGCGCTTGAGTTAGGTTACAACATTTTACTTTTGACGATAATGATTTAATAATTTGTGATTGACGTTTTCAGCATGAGCTCCTTGTTCTTTTCAAACTTGATGGAAGCAACTTCTTTACAGTAAAATTAAATTGAGAAAGTCTAGATTTCACAGGATACAGTTGTTCCTTATTTTGTAATCTGAATCAGCCTGTCCCCAGCTAGGTATTCAGTATTGTAACAGCTATCTTCATGCAGAGTCTGTTGTCTTAAGAAGACAAAAGAATGAAATTGCAAACAGAAAGTAGATTCAAAGGAAGTATTTATTGGAAATAAAAGAAGAAAAATAGCTCCTGGTAAGTATTCAGGAGGGATCCTGGTAAGTGGGATGCCTTATGGCCCTTTAGCCCAGAATTTTTTAAGTGGAACATGGGAATGGCTAAGTGGATAAATTATATTGCTAAATTGTTAAATGACCACCAATCACAGGCAGTTCTGTAGGTTTAAAATGACCAATTGGAACTCAGGCTCTCTAAACTAGTTATTCAGCATGCAGAGTTTAAAGAAAACCAAGATATTAAAGAAAAAACAGTTTATTTACACCTTTAAATTCTTTTAGACTCAGGAATTTAGTAGACAAGGCCTGTAACTCCTTTGATAGGGAAAGGTTACACTCCATGTTTCCTGAAAACTTCCTTGATCAAAGTCTTAGTTATACTACCCATTCTTGCTTTAATTCATATCAATGGGACTAAGCACCCAACTTTATCTCAGATTCTTTCTCTATTTACTTGTCTATTCATAAACTAACTAACCTGTCCTTTACATTGATATTAATGATGCTAATAATACTGGAAAACTCTAGGTCTAGAGGCTAGCAAGGAAAGGTGGCTAGTTTTAAGAATACATTGTTTTATAATAGGGAAACCAGATGTGCAGTCTTATTGCTTTCTTAGTTTCATATCAAGAGACAGGAAATATTATATATTTGTAGGATACAACAAACAATGATATTTCCTCCTGATATGGTAATTATCTGTCTTAAAAAGTACTTCAAGTTTCTTGATCTACTAGTGATATTAGATATTATTGCTGTTTCAAGGCATTTTAATGAATATCTTTGTAACAATACTGTTCAGGATAATATTTCTGACTCCTAATTAACTTATAAGTTTTCTTGGGCTTTTTTTTCTATTTGGCTTATTGTTGTTTTGAAGCTTAGAATGAAGGAAGGAAATTATATGGTAGATCCTTCATGTATTTTTCTGAACCTCTCTCTAGATGACATAAATTAATGGCTGGCCTCCTTTTTCATGTTCCCATGCATGAGAAGAAAGAAATTAAGACAGTGATTCTGTTTAACTATTATAAGAAGAATTCATCTTTGATCAGAATAATGCAGAGCTTTCCAACTCTAGTGTGTGTATATATATATATATATATATACATATAACTGATATACTCTCTGGGCCAAGGAAATAACTTAAACTCTGCCAAATGGTACTATTTAAATTTGAGCAATTCTAGTCCCCAGAGCTAACTGTCTATATCCACTGCATAGAAAGAACAGTCCCTTCTAAAACATAAGGAATTCTGTTAGCCAACAGCCTGGGACAAGTTAAATTACTCTGCAGACAATTTAACTACAGGAATATTTGCATCTAGAAAAACCATTAATTTTGTTTAAAATGAGTATATTACAATCATTGGAGACTTTCCAAAAATTCTGTTGCCAGCTTTCTTGAAGAGAGGAAATGTTGATTACATGGTATTTTCTTTTTCATTTCCTCACAAGAGGATCGTACATAAAATATGAAATTATGTGCACATATTTAGCTAAATTTTTATTGAACTTTTTATTGACAATTAAAGTAAGACTTTTATGGTTAGAAAAACAATGCATATTATATTCTATAAGAATGAAAATATATAATAGCATTTATTAAAAATTGAATGGAAAATACTTGAACAGGACAGTTTTGGAAATGTCAGATGTGTGATTTATTCGTTAAAAAGCACAATGAATATACTGAATATAATTATTAGGTTACATGTTTGAATTTATAAATTGTGGTTTTGAGAAACATGGAACTATCAAATACCATGTAATTCTGAGTCAAGTCCCCTCTTCACCATACACCTTTGCAGATGCACCCATCCTCTGCAGTCAAAATTTCTACTGAGGAAATTTCCACAATATATTCATTCTATCTATAGCTTTCTAGGTGTCCTTAAGGGCACCAAATATTCCATGAGGAAATTATTCATGTTCATTTTTTATTGTTTTCTCCCAAAGGCATCATATTACCAGAAAAAGGCCTTTTGATCCCAGGTCTACATTAAACATGGCTATAAAATTTATTGCCACAGTGGTCTAACAGCTAAATAAAAAGGCAGTCTCCACAGATCTCATTTTTTGTAACCAAAGGTAAACATCTTTGCAGCTAACCTTGCATCTTTGCAATTGGTACAGGGACAAATTGCTCTAATTACATGAGGATGACACCAAATCTCTAGTGAGATTTTTGAACTTTATGAGCAGTATGTTCTCCAGGGTCTCACTGCTAATAAAGAGGAAATAAGCCCATCTACCCTGAATGCAAACAACTATCCCCCTGGAGAGTTTCACTAGGGACCACAGTGATGCTGCTGTATATTTCTATTGGGCACTATTTTTTGTAGCTCATGCTAAGTGGAAATGAATGCCTTCTCCATGTCTTTCTGTTCAATTCATTTACCATATATGACTACATTAGAAGAACTTGAGTCTCTTTCCATAGCTATGAGACTGAGTATTTCTATGAAGAGAACATTAGAAGTAGGAGAGTCTAGCTAACTAATTTTACTTTGATTATTATTCATATGTTGACCAAGAGCTTATGTGTAGCAAATGAGATTCTCTGTGTTGTTACTTTTCCAGAAATATATTCCTATTTGCTCTTCTTCAGATTAGGACTTCTCAGAGTAGAACTCTGTGCCTCCACTAAAAGGAACCTTCCTTTGAATCCTAACTATACATTTGTAGCACTATCATCTCCCTCCGAATCTCCATCTTGTTGTAATCTAACTCTTAGCATGGCCATTCTATTCTGTATGCACCACGCCCTTTGACCTTTAAAAAAAAAATCAGGATGTCCCGTTTCCTCAGGAATGCACAGGTGTGGGGCGCCCCACATCTTTGCAGTTTTTCCCCTTTATAAACCACCCCTAAATCTTAGCCTGGTTACACAGCAGTGTAAATTCCACCCTCACTCTGTGTTGCTGTATACCAGCCTAAATAAATAAGCATTCTCTTTTCCCTCCAAGACATCTTGGCCTTTTTATTCTTTTTGCCTTTTTACAATTTTCATTTTATTTTGGGGTGCAGCCTTTTGTCATACAACATTTGGGGGATCTCTGGGATTAACCCCAAGGACCCCCAAAAGGACCCCCCCTTTTTCTTTTCTCAAGTCATTTCATTGGGTCAGTACTCTGTAAGTATCTTTTTTATGTATGCTTTTCCTTGGTTCGTTTGTATTTTGGTGCGCATTTGCATTTGGTAGAGGAGCCTGAGTGCTCTTTCTGCACCAGAGCGGGATGCCTTCCGGGTTTGGGGGCATTTTGCCCATTGGTAAGGTCGGGTATTTACCCATTCGTAATTTGTATGATTGGGTATTGGTATTTACCCGGTCGTAGTTTGTGAACCAGGAACTGCTTTTTGCTTGACTCCATTCCAGATCTAATGCTGCCTAGGGGGTTTCACTGGTATTTCCTTCTAGGATGCTCGAGAGTAGACCGAAGAGAGTATGTGTGCATTGTTGTTGTTTTTGTGTCTTCTGTGTTACCTTATTGTGTGTGTGTGTTTAACCAACCATTTTCTTACTAGTCACCATGGGACAAAGATCTTCATCTGTGTCTTTAACTTCCCTAACTCTAGTTCTTAATCATTTTAAGGAATTTAAGCAAAGAGCCCAGGGATATGGAGAACCTGTTCATCCCGGGAGACTTCATGTGCTTGCTTCCTTGGAGTGGCCTTGCGGAGTCCCTGAATGGCCATCTGTTGGTAGCTTTGACATGGCTATCATGGAGGCAGTCCGGAGATACGTCTTTGGCCCTCCGACTCATCCTGACCAAATTGTCTATATACAGATTTGATCTTATTTTTGATTCTCCTCCCTGATTAAGAAAAGTTTGTTAAGGCTTCCAGGCAGCAGCCCAGTAAACCTTCATTGCTAGCACTGCTAAAAGAAAAACCAAAACCTAAACCACCTACCTACTGGTCCTACCAGAGGGAGATGTGGAGGAGCTACTACTGGCCCCTTACCACCTGTCAGCTCCACCCGTGGCATCACCAGCACCGCCGGAAGAAGAGGAACCTCCTGGTTGTCCACCGAGCCCTATCTGGACCAGGAGTCGACCACAACTGGAGTCATCAGATTCCTCCTCCACTGCCCCCCCACTCCCAAGCTTTGCCTCTTGCAGGAGATGCCCAACTCTAAGCCCCCATTTTGTCTATGTTCCTTTCTCTACTTCCTATCTACATAATTGGAAAGGGCAAAACCCACCATTCTCTAAAGACCCCCAAGGTCTCATTTCTCTTTTAGAATCCATTTTCTGTAATCCATCATCCCACTTGGGATGATTGTCAGCAGATACTGCAGGTGTTATTCACCAACAAGGAGAGAGAGCATATTCAGGCATTGGGACAAAGGGCAGTGCTGGATCCAGATGGAAATTCATCCTCGGATGCAGATCACCTGAACCAGAATTTCCCTTTATCTCACCCTGACTGGAACCCCAATACCACAGAAGGTAAGGAGGCTCTAACCCAGAATCGCCAGTTATTCCTTAGAGCCCTCAGAGGTGCTGCCAAGAGACCCACAAACAAATTTGTCCAAGGTTTCAGAAGTAAGACAATTGGCTACTAAATCTTCATTGGGTTATCTAGAGCAGTTATTGGAGGCCTATTGTCCTTATACACCCATAGACCTGGTTGGTTATGCCTGAGAATGCAAGGGCATTAATGTTGCCTTTGTTACTCAATTGGCCACAGATGTAAAAAAAGTTACAAAAGCTTGAGAAATTTGAAGTGATGCCCCTTAGTCAGCTCGTAGAAATTGCTCATAAAGTATTTGATAATCAGGAGAGTTGGCAGGAGGTCAATGGTAAAAAGGTAACCAAGGTGCTGGAAATCTTAAGTACAAGAGTTATGCCTCCAGACAGCAAAGACAAGGATGACAAAAGAGGCAAGGAGTGCCCTCCAGAGAAATGGGACATTGGCATAGAAATTGCCCCAGACTAAAGGCAAAAAGAGAAAAAGATGCAAAGATTCTATTATCCTGAGATTGAGGGGTTCAGGGCTCTGCTGCCCCCCTTGAGCCCAGGCTAACCTTACAAGTGGTGGCCAACCCATTGATTTTCTGGTAGACTCAGGAGTGGCTCATTATGTTTTGACACAGCCAATTGGGACTCTGACAAAAAAAAAAAAAACTGAAAGTATTAGGAGCCACTGGTACTGAAAAGGTCTATCCGAAACTGCAAGCCTGGCTTGCCAGACCTGGGAAGAAGACTATCTCTCATGAATTTCTCTGGGTGCTGGAGTGTCTGGATCCCCTTTTAGGGTGGGACCTTTTACACAAACTAAAGGTCCAACTCAGTTTTGAGCAGCGGCTCCAACCGTGACGCTAGGCTCTGAAGCACCTGCACTGGTTTTGCCTGATTTACACAAGCCCTTCTATGTTGATGAAAAAGGGAACATAGCTAAAGGAGTATTAACACAAAGCTTGGGACCTTGGCAAGGTCCAGTGGCCTATCTCTCCAAGAGACTTGATAATGTGGCCTCTAGGTGGCCTCCCTGTCTGCGAATAGTAGCTGCAGTCGCCTTATTGGTAAAGGAAGCCCCAAAGTTGACTTTTGGAAAGAAGCTTATTGTTGTTCCTTCACACTCGCTGGAAACTCTAATCAAGGCCCGCCGAGCCGATGGCTGTCCAATGCCAGGATTAAGCATTATCAGGCCCTACTCCTAGACCCCACCTCCATTGGTTACAAGACAACTGCAGCGTTGAATCCTGCTACATTGCTGCCTGATGGTGACCCTTCCATATCTCTCCATGACTGTGCTGAGGTAATTGTTTACCTCCAAAGTCTCCAACAAGATTTGACTGACGAGCCCTTGCCTGAGGCCCCCTAGTACTTCGCTGATGGGAGTAGCTATATCCATCAAGGTAAGAGAGTCACGGGCACAGCAGTTATTACTGAATCCCAAGTTTTGTGGGAGCAAGCGCTGGAGCCAGGTACATCTGCTCAAAAGGCTGAGCTTATTGCTCTCACTGAGGTTCCCAAACTGGCAGAAGGGAAGAGAGTCAATATCTATACTGACAGCAGATATGCATTTACAATGGCCTATGTCCATGGAACCATTTATCAAAAACAGGACCTGTTGACCTCTGGGGGACAAAAGATCAAAAATGCCCCCCAGATACTTGATCTACTGGCTGCCATCTGGATGCCAGAAAAGGTTGCAATTATACATTGTAGGGTCCATGATCCTGTTATGAGGGAAACAACTTGGCAGATGCCAAAGCCCAAAAGACAGTTGCAAAATCAGTGGGGACCGAGACGGCCCTGACATTATTGTTGATTTCTCCCACTTTGTCAGAACCTGTGTATACTCAAAAGGACCTCCATCTAGCAACCCAGCTCCAAGCCAAGCCTAATATCCCTGGAGGCTGGTATCAGCTGCCCGACAAGTGAGTCCTATTGCCCGAGGCACTCGGGAGGGAACTTATTCAGCAGACTCATAGGTCAACTCATTTGGGAGGATCAAAACTGGCTGATCTCTTTCAGAATGATATTTTATTCCTCAGTTGTCCAAGCTTGCCAAGTCTGCAAGCCTCAGATGCCCACAGTGTCAACTTGTAAATCCAAAGCAACAACTGCCGATTGAGACAAAGTGTTTTTGAGGAACCATGCCAAGAAAACATTGGGAAATAGACTTTACTAAAATGGAAAAGCCGGGGCTACAAGGACATAAATATTTGTTGGTCATAGTAGACACTTTCACTGGCTGGGTAGAAGCATACCCTACCAAGTCAGAGTCAGCTCTCATAGTAGTAAAAAACCCTTATATGAGATTATACCCCGATTCGGTTTGCCTTTATCTATGGGGTCCGATAATGGCCCAGCTTTCATAGCCCAAGTGACCCAAAAATTAACTCAGGCTTTACAGATTGATTGGAAACTTCATTGTACATACCGGCCTCAGAGCTCAAGACAAGTAAAAAGGATAAATAGGACTTTTAAAATGGTGATAACTAAAATGGCCTTAAAAACTGGCGAAAACTGGGTGAGTCTCCTTCCTTTTGCCCTCTTGTGCACACGTTGTACTCCCTATGTTGCTGGAATTTCCTCTTTTGAGACACTATATGGGAGACCTCCACCCCTCATCCCTAAGATATCCAAGAAAAAGCTTGCTGATCTTGCTAACTAGGACCTTATTAAGTCCCTCCAGGCACTTCAGCGGATCCTGACTTCAACTCACTGCTTATTCAGATAACAACAGCCAGCACCTGAGGACCCTTCAAGGGCCATCCATTGCAGGCTGGTTTCTGAAGATCTGGGGTTGTTTTTCCTTTCTTTTTAAATTTTATTTTATTTTTAATGGCAGCTAAAGGTATTCAGATTACAGTTAAATTGTGGCCTTTTAAAAGGATATGTTCTTGGATTATTTAGAACATGCAAGCCTTATATTTTTAATCAGATGAAATATGTATAAAATTAATGAGTTTTTCTGATTATAGATTCATCATGACTTTTCAGTACAATCAATTGTGATATTTACAGTATATGCTAAAATTCAGAATTTTCCTAATACTGAAATTCTACCAGCATTCGTTGTTAAGCCATGCATGCAAAATTTAAAATTTTTATATTGTCACCTAAAATTTGCATGAAATACGTTTGAAGTATTTCAAATTTACAGTGAAGTATAGCATTTTAAGGTAGTAAAAACACATAAAATGATTCATGAAAGAAAATCACTTCAAGGATTTTATTAAAAGTTTTAATGTCTGAAAAGCAAGAGGAAGGAAATTGACTGGTAATAAGTAAAAAAAGAGGGACATAGAAAGTTGTTTTGTCTTCAAGTAAAATGTCTGGCTGTGCCAGAATGTAAAAGAAGATAGAAAAAGCTCAAATTAAAGGTGTGTAGTAAGTTATAAAAAGATTAAAAAATGTAAATTTTATTTGCCTTGTTTTATAGTACCTGCCAGTAACAGGTTTAAAAAGAAACAAATCTGTTCAGAATTGGACAGTATTAGATAAGTTTTGGTAGATTTATTCATAAGACTGGTGAACCTTTACTGCAAAATGTTTCCATTAAAATGAGATTATACTCTCAATATTGTTCATACTCACCCAAGAAGGAATTCTTCTGTTATGCTTGGAAATGTGTTACTTGGAATTGAGATGGCTAGATCAATAGGATTAAGTATATCTAGTTTCATAGTAGGAGACCAAAACTATAGACACCTCACTACACTCATTAACCAAGACCTAGCTAGCCTTGGCAACTCTGTATCTAAATTAAAAGATTCTCTAAGCTCCTTAGCTGAAATAGTTTTACAAAACCACCGAGGCTTGGACCTTCTTTTTCTAAAAGAGGGAGGTCACTGTTTGGCCTTAGGAGAAACCTGTTGCTTATATACAAACCACTCTGGAGTTATTAGACAAAATATGGCTGCCCTTAAGAAACGCCTACAGGAAAGGAAACAAACTCAACTGGCAGAACAAAATTGGTTTAAACGTTGGTTCTCATTCTCCCCTTGATTTTCCACCCTCATATCAGCAGCCATATGACCCCTAATAGTGCTTTTAGTTGGTGTAACTATCGGTCCCTGTATCATAAATAAACTGGTACCTTATGTAAAAGGCCAAATTCAGGCTGTCAAGTTGATGATCTTAGCTATGCAGTGTTATAAGCTAGTACCTATAGATTCAACTATGAGCCAATGATTTGGCTTACTGACAAAAATCAGTGGGGAATGTTGTAATCTAACTCTTAGCATTGCCATTCTGTTCTGTATGCGCCATGCCCTTTGACCTTTAAAAAAAAAACAGGATGTCCTGTTTCCTCAGGAATGCACAGGTGTGGGGCCCTCCACATCTTTGTGGTTTTTCCCCTTTATAAACCACCCCCAAATCTTAGCCCAGTTACACAGCAGTGTAAATTTCACCCTCACTCTGTGTCGCTGGATACCAGCCTAAGTAAATAAGCACTCTCTTCTGTTCCCTCCAAGACGTCTTGGCCTTTTTATTCTTTTTGCCTTTTTACAATTTTCATTTTATTTTGGGGTGTAGCCTTTTGGGGTACAACACATCTATCAACTCTGAATTTCCTCTAAAATTTATCTTATTGTGGAAATAATACTAACCAGATTTTGAAATTTTCATTACTGTTGTTTGTTTTTCCTTCTCCATCTGTGTCTTCTTCTGACTTCAGAGTAGACAAATATTTATATATCCTTACTATTTATGAGAATTATGGGGCACATGAATGTAGTTCACTCAAAGTATAGTGTGAAAAGGGTGAGGACTTCATAGTGAGACTGAGCTAGTCTCAAGTCTATTCCTATCACTTACTAGTTACCCTGTTCTTGGTCACATTACTTTTATGAATCTGTTTGTTCATCTGGAAAATTAATGCATAGATTAAATATTTAGTTATCTCCACTATCAAATTCTTTGTTGATATATTAACTCTCAAGTTGAGGGTATTTGGAAGTGGGACCTTTTAGAGGTAATTAGGTCATAAATGTAGAGTTATCCTTGATAGGATTAATGCCCTTAGTAAAGGCACCCTGGAGAGATTCCCTCACCATTTCTAGCCTGTGAGGTCACTGAGGAGAAGGTCATCTATGGGGAAAATTTCATCAGCAAATATAATTTGTTAGCATCTTGATCTTGGACTCTGCATCTACTTGAACCATGAGAATTATTTAAATTTATAAGTTATATAGTGCGTAATATTTTATTATAGCAACTCAAATATAGCATGACCTAAATTGGTACCAATACGTAATATTGCCATTGTAACAAATATATAGAAATATGGAAAGTGCCTTTGCAACTAGGTGATAGTAGAGACTATAAGAGTTTGAAAGTACATGCTTAATAAAAGATCTGTGTTGCCATGAACAGACTTTTAAAGGTAACTCTGGTAAGACCTTTAGAATGTGACCTGAATTTTTTTTTTTCACAGAAGATTGACCTTTCTAGTTACAGTTACTACTTTTCATGTTCTTATCTTGGATACAGGTACAATAATAACACCAACTGAGTAACCTATTTGGTCCATTCCTGAATGTTCAAGTAGTGTAAATTGAGGGCAGTATTTGTTAGGATTAATTTACTCCAAGGAAGTGGCTCATTTGAATGATATGTACATATAACACCTTTTTTTAGCTACTCAGCTCTGTGGGTATGCTTCACAAGGCCAAATTAGACAAAGAAGAGAAAGAAAAAAAAGACTGGTAAATACTAAACTCTCCATGGGTTTATGCAGTTTCTATTGTTTTTCTGAAATATATATTGCTTTTTCATTTCTCTGGATTTGATGTTTAAATGAGATCTGGCTATTCCTGTTTGGAGAATCTCATGCACAGATAGCTATTCCCCTGTCAAATGAGATGTGTGAGTCTATTATGAAGTGCAATAGTTCAAAAAACATAACAAACACAAGCCTGATGAAAATATGATGCAAAAAACTGGCATAAGTGTGTTTTATCTAAAATTATATAAATTTGAAATACATGATTTTGGTTAGTTATTGATACACTAGTTGGTCAAGCCAGTATCTTGGGGGCAGGGCACATGTACAATATACCAGTATTACAGAGAAACCAGGCTCAGTGAAATTGTTACATTTCATACAACACACTTTAACCTGTGACATAACCACATTTTTAGATGGAAGTTCAGTCATAATTGGGTTTTGTTGTTTTTTACACAGTTCAGTAAATCACTTTAACACATACATCTCCTTTGGGCAAGAACTTAGGCCAGGTTTTAGAAGAAATGAGGATGAAAACAGGAAAAATTTGAATATAAATTAAGGTATATCATTATGTGTCTTGAGGGCTGATTACAAGGAACTAAAATCTTCTCAAGTTCAACTGAGTAAAGGAAAATGCATTTTAAAGGTATAAGGAGTCATGTAACTGCATCTCATGGGGAAACAGAAATTATCATGCTGCTCATCTGTCCACCTCTTGCTCTCTGCAGTCATGTAAATTTGTCTTCTCTACTTTTTTTCTGCACAATTGCTTGAATGGCTGCAGAATGGCTTCTTTCTGGCTCTTAATTTCTATTTTTTCATACCTCTAGCTCAGCTAAAGCTTTAGGTTTTTGTTGCAATTATTCTTGTTACAAAAGTTTTTATATCTTGCTGCTTTAAGAGCTAAAGGAAATTAAATTGGCTTTGCCAGTCAATGAATTGACTCATTCTCATCATGTGTGTCCACTCAGACATTGTTAGGAGGAAAAGGTGTTGGTAAGAACATATAACTGTGAGCAATGTACTTTAAACTAGAAGAGTTGCATATTGCAGACAAATTGGCATGTATAACAGACAGGGGCATTATTGTAATGATAATGACATAAAGATTAACTGAATTACTATGGTAATTAAAGCAGCCACATTTGTGGAGCTCTTTCCAAGCATATTACACAAATTGTTATTTAATCCCCACAACAACCCTATGAAATAGATATTTAATTTTGTCCCACTTCTTACTAAGCAGAAATTATAGGCACAAAAGAGTTAAGTGAGTTGGCCAAGGTCACATAGCTATTAAGTGGTTGATTAAGACTCAAATCCAGACAATCTGACACCAGAACCTGTTCGCCTGATCCTGATGCTCTGCTGATGATTCTGTAACTGTCACAATGAATTTGTGAAGCCTGAACTACTAGATAGCTTCTTTATGACAATTAAGGACAATTCATTTAAACCAGCAGAGCCCTTCTAATATGTACCAAATATATATATTATATATATATACTCAAAACTTGTAGTAGCTTTATATAAGAAGGAAGGGAATAAGACCTCAAGAAATATTTACATCTCTATATATGTAGAAAGAATTACTCTCTTGTTTGATTTATTCTAATAATTTCATATAAATGAAATAACCTTTAAATATGCGTGATAAGACTATTTCTCATTTCCCATTGCTTTAATATTTATTTGATTTCAAATTAGATCTGCATTTTATCAAAGATTAAGAGTAAGTTCTGACACTTTGAAGTGAAAGCCAAAGCTCATATATGTGATATTGCTGCCCTCTCCCCGAGCTACCATTTTATTGCTCTTCTGGGAATCCAGTTAAATTATAGCTGCTGATATATTGTGGACTGTGGATCTAAATTCTGGCTTTGGCCAAGTCAAGGCTGGTTTCTTTGGGCAGTATTTCACTTCCTGTTTTATCTGTGCTGTCACCAAATTTAGCACTTAGACTATACTCCCCAATGTCTGAAGGAGTTTTAAATTATTTTCCAGTGATGCATACCATGTCCATACAGAGTTGTGCGTGACAGATTTGCAGTACAATGCCAGAGCTCTCCAAGTCCACTTTCAAATAAATTAGATCAGTAACTCTCACAGATTTGGCTTCAGGATGGGGTGTAAGGTAATGTGTTTCTCACAAAACTAAGGGTGTTTTCTTTAGGGTTTTGTTTTGTTTGGCCCTGCTGTGCATTTCACTGTCTGGAAGACCAAGGACTTTGTTTGAAAGCAAGGACGTATTTTCTTCTGGATGTTAGAAAGTGTTAAGTGTCTAGGGTATAGAGACCCTTTCCCGTAATTTTAGAAATGACAGCTGTGCTCAGAGTGGTAATAGTGTTATGTATTGAGGAATCTTGAATAAGACAAATTCATATTTCACATCTTTTTTTAAAAGATGGGCTTCAACAAGAGTCAGCTGTAATTGGTAGAACAGCCTGATTTACTAATTCATAGATTAAAAATAATTCAATTAAAGTATAAATATTGAAGATAATAAAATCAAATGAAGCACTTTACAAAATTTATGTGCAAACAAATTCATTGAATACAGTTTTCCTGTATTTACAGAGTCCATATGCTGTCTTGGTAATGCTATAATTAAGTCAGAAAGTCATGTCATTCTGGCCTTTTCCATCTGCTCTGTGATCTGTTAAGGGACACATTCAAATCAAATGACAACTGACCTCAAAATGATTTATGTGACTACTGCTCATTTTAATAGGGCTGTTGGTTATGCACATTTTGTCTTCATTGATACAGGCCTATGAGTGGTTTTCCCATTAAATCAAGTAAATTGGAGCATGTGCTTTTCAATTAAATGAATTTATTTAAATGAGTTTTATCTTCAGAAATAATTTTTCATTTTTCACAGACATTAGATTGTACTGAAACACTTTATTTTAACTTGTTCCTTAAATTCAACTGGCATTTAAAAAGTGATTAAAAGGAGAGAATTGGTTTACTCCTCTCTTTTTTTTTCTTTCTAATACTTGATATCTGATCAGAGCAAAGTGGTTAATGTTTGGAGCCTCAAGATGTTGTGAATATGTCATTGACACAAAAAACATGTAAAACAGGAATCAATATTTATAACACTAATTGATTTCATTTATTTTGCTTCCCTTGTGCATGCCTCATTGTCATTCCTGCCATTATCTTAATGTTGTTGTTCCCAATAACACTCGGAGAGGTCATTTTAAAGGCAGGGAATCTGGAACACAGATGTGTCAGGCGTAAAGGCTCTAATCCTCAGAGACATTCAAATTGGCTAAAGGAAACCCCACCAAATGGTGCAGCTGAAGATCCAACATTTGTCCATCTGTTTGTATCCAGGTTACCTGTGACAGTCTATTTAATTTTTGTTCCCTGGTGTGTCTCTAGCTCAACATTATATACCTATTTCTTTTATTAGCACTCCACACGGATACAATTAGTAATCCATGGGACAAAGAAGACCTTTGGAAGATAAGATTCTTCTTTTATTTCAAACAATCTTTACAATTTCTAACAAGACATAACTCCCAAATTCTTAGAGAATATTTTTCTATGTCTCTTTTTCAACTTCAGAGGAAAGAAGGAAGAGAGAAGTTATGAACACAAAGTACTTGGAAAACAGGTTTAAATTACATGCCAAGATGGTATTCATTGGGAGAGCCATACGAACAAATAAAGACTAGACAATTACAAAAGACTGTAATCATACATTCTTGACATAGTAGTTTCTGAATAAAATCCTATAACCTAATTGGTCAGTGTAAAAAAATGTCACATATTTGAGCTACTATTTATAAATAAAAATCCAAAAGGAGATGCTAAACAGGCAAAAATTAAAACAAAACGCCACCCATATTATTCCTTCATGCATGCCTTCTAGAAACATTTGTTGAGCATTTAGTAGCTTCCTGGAATTGTTCTAAATTCAAGGAATTTATTAATGAACAAAACAAAGTTCCTCCTCTCATAAAGCTAATATCCCAGTCAGGGGAAAACAGACAGTAAACAAACCTATTATCTGTTCTGAACAGGGTCTAGGACCCATTAATTAGCCTTGCATTTGTATTTTGCTTCAAAGGTAAATATTTATGAGCCTTCCCTTAAGTTGAAAGCTGTAAACTTAAGAGCATCCTGCTGAGCCAAAATAAAATGGAGCATATATACTCATTTCAATGAAATAATGTTCTTATTTACTCTGAAAATTTTCCCTTTATTTTTCCCAAATTGTTCTAGTACTTCATTGTTGTGCTGGAAAGGATAAATGTTTAATTTCTGCCAAGATACCTTTATCTGAATTACATATATTCCACTGGAGAGAAAACATGATTCCTAAAGAAACAAAAAGTAAAGATGCAGCTAGAAACAGGAGACTGAAACAGAAAAGGAATGATTAGAGATGGAGGAAGGTAGACATATGTCAAGAAAGCTTTATTCCTATAAAGAAGATTTAAGAATTTATTTTTATGTTGAGGAAATATCCAGTTAACTTGGTTTAGTTTCTGAAAGTCCCATATTAGGAACATGTAACAGTTGAAAATTTGGTCCTTGTTTAAAGACGTTAGCCCACATCTCTCTTGTACCTTTATATGTACAAATACAAGTGAAAAATCATAAACAAGTACACATTTTCCACACTAGAGGAAAAAGAATAGATCAAACATAATTTATTTCTACATGATCAGTGATAATTGGTGGATTGGTGATCTGATATTTATTGGTGAATTAAAACCATGCATTTGGCCAGAACTTGCAGCAGAGCATATTAAATGTGATTCCTTTGTGGATGCTGATTTCTGTGGCAAAATAAAAGAGGATTATTTAAATACATGTTTAAATATTCAAAACTGTACCTATACGTGCTGGCCTGTAAGTCAACTTGAGTTCATTCATCTCTTGAGTAACACTGAGATGAGGCCATATTTACCAAAGATATCATTTTATTTCTTAAGATTATTCCTTCAAAAACTTTTATGAAGATGGGAAGGGGATCTGAGAATTGGTGGGTGTGAAGAGAGAAGAAGAAAGTAAAAAGGAAAAAGTTGTGATGTATATGTATCCAGTTTCTCACTAAGAATGTATTTATTATATATAGAAAACATATACTAATATTTAAAGGAAAAACCCTACAGGCTTTTCAACAAAGACTCCCATTACTGTAATCAATGTATCTGTTCCTGGGCCTTATCCAAGATAAGTTAAAGACATGTAGACTCAAACCTGGTTTGCTTCAATGATATAATTGATTATGAGTTATTTAGTAAGTAGAAAATTCTCATCAACTTGATTCTTACTTATCATGTATCTAGATGTAACATCATCAGAAAAATTTCAAGCTCTTCTTGTTTTTAAGGCACAACCTTAACATCCATCATTTGTAATTTGGCTCATAATACATTTGGCACTCTGCTAAATGCTTAACTAGTTATTATTCCTTCCTTTAGTACAAAGCCTTTATGCTGCCAACATCCCATCTTTCCTTTCTGGTGTCTCTTACCATGCTACTTTTAAAAAAATGACTTAAAAATAAAACTTTGTAGTTTTATATATAGTGAATATAGTTTTATATATAGTGAATAGAATGGGTTATAGATAATTTCCAGATTGACAATCTGGAATAAATTACAAAATATCTCCAGAGGAGAAAAAATATACCTGTACACATGGTTTTGCACACATTTTCAGAGGATTTATACATTCATGAAATGAATCCACAGACCTCACATCACAAGGGGCATCAATATTATATGATTTACAACATATTTACCTCAAACTTACATGTACCTATTTATAGCCTTATATATAGATTTATAAAAATTATTTTATTAAGAGTTCTCTACTTTTTAAAAAAAGTTTTCTTTGAATCTTTTTGGAATAATCAATTGTTCATTTGTTTACTTTTTATAATTCCAAATTCGTAGAAATACAGATTACATTTTCTGCCTGTGTGCCTTAATTCCTTTCCTTTTTTACATAAATTAATATGTTATTTCATCTAATGCCTTACATAACTATATTATTCAAGGTCGGTCTGAACATTCTTCTTTCCAATGACATTTGGTGTGTGTATGGAAGTTTTTCTTCAAGCTATTGGTTGAATCGGATGCATTTAGAAGAAGGAACACTTTAAGTTTGAATAAATTTTTTCATAGAAGCTACAATGGTAAATATGAATTCCATGAGAAAAAGGATTCTGCCTATTTTATTCTCCTTTGTACCTATTCCCAGGGCTTAGAACAGTGCCTGGCAGACAGAAGGTGCTTAAGAATCATGTATTGAATTGTAATGATGTACTAAAGCTTGTGCTTTGGAAAAGCTTAATATTTTTAGAAGTTCTTTAATCATTCTGGGTCTCTTCTGGACCCATATGAATTTTAGGATTGTTTTGTCCAGTTCTGTGAAGAATTATGTTAATATTTTGATTTGGTTTGCATTAAATATTTACATGAATTTTAGAAGAATAGCTATTTTAATTTTGGAAGTATAGCTATTTTGACCATGCTATATTGGATCTGCCCATCCAGTAACAGGAGATATCTTTCCATTTTCTGGTGTCCTTTTGAATTTCCTTTATCAGGTTGAGATAGTTTTTACTGTTGAGTACTTTCACTTCCTTAGTCAGTTTAATTCCTCAGTATTAGCCTTTTTATCATGCTTTCATGAATGGTACTTTTTTTCTTATTTTATTTTTCAGTGGGCTCATAATGGTGTACAATATCACTATTGATATTTGTGTGTTGATTTTGTATCCTGCTACATTGCTGAATTTGCTTATCAGTTCTAGTAATCTTTTGGTGAAATTTTTTGATCATCTATGTTAAAGATCATGTCATCTGAAAATAATGATAATTTGACTTTTAATTTTGTATGCATATCCCTTTTGTGTCTTTCTTTTGTCTGATTGCTCTGCCTAATATTTTGAGAACTATATTGCATAGGGGTGGTGGTAGTGGACATTCTTGGCTTGTTCCTGATTTTAGTAGGAACGTTTTCAGCTTTTCCCCATGTAGTAATATGCTTTTACTAGGTTTGTTATAAATGGCTTTTATGAGATGGAGATAAAGACCTTCTGTTCCCATTCTCTTAAGTTTTCTTTTTGTCATGGAAGAATACCGGATTTTCCCAAAGACTTTCTGCATCTATACCCATGGTCATGTAATTTTTGCCCTTGCTTCTGTTTATGTGATATATTACATTTATTGATTTGCATATGTTAATGCTTCTTTACACCCATTGAGTAAAGACTACTTGGTCGTCATACATGTTCTTTTTGATGTTCATTGCATCCTGTTCACCAGTGTTTTGTTGAGGATTTTTGTATCTCTATTCATTAGAGAGATTGGTCTATAGTTCTCTTTTTTGGTGAATCCTTGTCTGGTTTTCAAATCTAAATAATGGTAACATTCAGAAATGACTTTTAAAGTACTCCTTCCCTTTCAATTTCATTAAAGATGTTGAGGAGTACTAGCATTAAATTTCCCCTTAAAGTTTTATATATTTGAGCATGGAAACCATGTGGACCTGACTTTTTCTTGGTAAGATTTTTTTATTATTACCTCAATTACATTGTTTGTTACTTGATTATTAAGGTTTTATTTGTTTTCCTTTTTCAGGCAAGAGTCCCAATATGTAGTTCAGGCTGGCCTTGAACTCAGTATGTAGCCCTATCTTGCCACAAACTCACAGCAACCCCTGTCTCAGGTTCTAAATGCTGACATTATAGGCATGTACCGACATGCTTGGCTTGCTCTGGTTTTTAACAGTTCTTGGTTCCATTTTGGTCACTTTTATATATCTAAGACTCTATTTCATTTTAATTATCCAATTATTGGTCTACAGATTTGGAAGAAATTGTAAATAGTCTTTGTGATATTGGCAGTGTCTATTATGGCTGCACCTTTTTTTTCATTTTTAACTGCAATGATTTGAGAATTTTCTTTCTCTATTTACGGTTATAGAGGCTAATGTTTTGTCTTTTTTTCTTAATCTTTCAAAGAACCAACTCTTTAATTCATTTATCCTTTGTATTGTGTTTTTCAGTCACAATTTCATTAATTTCTGTTCTGATCATTATAATTTATTTCCTTATACTAGATTTATGTTTAAAGAGTACTTGTTTTTCTTGAAACTTGAGGTACATTGTTAGGTTATTTATCTGAGTTCATTCTATTTTTGTGATGTGGGAATTCACAGATATAATCTTAATCATTTTGTCTTATAAGTTTTGATTGCAAAGTACTAGAATTATAATTTAGTTGTAGCCACTGTCTTATTTCTTTCTTGAATTCTTTAACACATTATTAACTTAAGAAGGTATTATTTATTTTCCATTGTATTTGCATAATTTCTGTGTTTTCTTTGTCCTTGATTTCTATTTTCACTTGGTAAAGTCAATAATATGCATGATTTTTCATTTACTTAAAGTTATTTATTGTGTAGGATGTGGTTTATTTTGGAGAAAGTTGCATCTGCTGCTTAGAAACATGTGTCTTTTCCCTGTTTCTGGATAGGACACTCTGTAATTGTCTATTAAATGCACTTTTTCAAAGGTTTTGTTCAAGTCTGTTATTTCTTTGTTGATTTTTAGTTTACTTAATCTTTCTATTTTTGACAGTGTGGTAGTAAGTCCCTTAATTATAATTGTGTTTATGTTTATCTGATGTTTTATGTCCAATATTACTTGTTTTACAAAGTTAGGTGTGCTGCTGTTAAATGCTTGTGTGTTAGTAATTGTTATCTCTTCTAGTTGGGTTGTTCCTTTAACCAGTATGTCGTGATGTTCTTTTCCTCTTTTGATGAGTTTTGGATTGAAAACCACTTGGTCTGAATACAAGATATCTATGCTTGCATGGTGATATAGCTCATTGACACAGCTACTGCCTGGCTAGCACAAGGTACTGAATTTGATTCCCAGTACCATTAAATAAATAAATAAAATAGCTGTGCTTGTTTATTTTTTGAGTCCTTATAAAATATTGTTTTCTATTATTTGAGTTCCTTTTGAATTAATCATTTTTGCATACAGCACATCAGTAAATTTTGTTTCTTGATTCATGCCACAAATTGGTTTCTTTTGATTTAAGGAATTGAGACCACTTATATTGTAAGTTACTACAGGTTGGATTTTACTTATTGACATCATTGCTTTATTTTCCTTTTTATGATTTCTTATCTTTTCCTTTTACCTATTTGCTCAACCTATATGGTATGTTCAATCTATTACAACTTTTTTTTGTTAGAATCATTGCCTCTTTCTAGTGTGTCCTTTAGAGTTTTTTTTTAAAGTTCTGGTTTGATGATCATATATTTCCTTAGGAATAGTTTAACTTGGAAATATCTTATTTCTACATCAATTTTGAAAGATAATTTTTCAGGAAACTGAGCCTGGATTGGAAGTTGCTTTCTTTTAGGGCTTGAAATACTCCATTCTCTCCTCCCCTTTAAGATTTGTGTTACAAAATCTGGCATCAGTCTAATGAGTTTAATTTGTAAGTGAATTGTTGATTTTCTCTAAGCACTTTTAAGATATTGTTGTTGTGGCTAGACTCCTGAGATTTTGACTGTTGCATACTGAAGAGAGATTCTTTCTAATCATGGATATTTATGGTTCTATATATTTCATTTATCTTTACTTTAAATTCTTTTCCATTGTTTGGAAAGTTTTCTATCATTTCATTAAGAAATTTTTGATGACACTTGTGTTATTTCTGAGTTTTCACTAATTCCAACTAATCTTAAGTTAGTCATCTTTCCATCTTTTGGGAGTTTGGAGATGCCTTTTTTATGTTCTCTGGTTTTTAAAGTATTCTTCATTAATTATTTACTGACAACAGCCCTTCTATGCTGGTCATTCATATTTTGCACCATTTTGTTTAACTATGCTACCTTTTTTATTAGTATCATCTGTAGAATCACAGCTAATGTTATTTATTTGGCCCAGTATCTCTTTACTTGCATCAGTAGTGCTAAACCTGTGGCACACATGAAACAGTGGGCTCTTTGTATCATTGAAAACTCTAAAATGTTCACCATCACTGCCTTATATCTTCTGTACGATTGTCAAATGCTTTATTCATGTTTTATTATCACCTCTGGTATCATTTCAATTAACTCAGCTATGTGCTTTTTTGTTTTCCTCCTCCTTCAGTGTTCCATGGATCAGCTTCCAGGGAGTTAGTAGTTTTTTGAGGCATTTTGCTAACTTCTCTTCTTATATTTCTATTTTTACATTTTTATATTGAATTTTGCAAACTGACTATAGTTGGAAGCTTTGATGATACAATGGAGAGCCTCCTATTTAATGCCTACTTCCCAGAGGTGTACTCAGTAAGTAGCTTATGATTGACCTTTGCCTCTGTTCTAGGATCCATTCCTCCTGTTTAATTGGGGTATGAGATTGCAGGGTATTTGTCCCATACCAAGTTCTTTAAGGAATAGGCCACATTATTGTTAATGATCCAAGGCAATCCAATTATTATCATTCCAAGAAATCTAATGAATAACAACAACTATGTCATCTTGTATATAGTAATAAAATCAGCATCACTTTTAGTATCAAGGACAAAATAAAAATTGACAAACACTAAAGATCAATAATTTACCATGTTTAACCATAAAAAAGAGATCTACAATTATACAACACTAGAATAAACCAAATAGTAGCTTACTATTAACCTACAGTAAATATACTTTATGAAACTACTAAGAATAGAACAATTTTCATCATTAATAGCATAAAATTTTTAAATAACTATTTAGAAAATAGTTCTAAAGAAGTAATTGGGTCCTGGAACAGAGACAAAGGGCATGGGGAAACAAAGAATGAAAACCATGAAAGTTGAAAAATTAGTCAGATATGAAGAGAGAAAAATGACAATGAATCCTACTGAGGATCCTGTGTATTGCAGAAAATCCATTACACTGCCAGTCTTTAGAAAAGAAAATGAAAATGCATGTGCAGAAATCTCAGTGACTAAAGTTACCCAAGCAACAGTTCCTCATACTCATAAATGTCTGGAAACTAAGGACCCTACTTGAAGCACTCTTGTAATTGTAGTGGCCAAAGGTAACTTGTATTAATCTCATGATCTCTGCTTTAACACTACATATAATTTACACATATTATGAAATATTATTTTGTTTTTTAAAAAATTCAAAGGATGAAAACAATTATTTTATCATTTAGGACAATATAAAAATAGATAGCACAGTGAATTTGTTCCAAGTACCATAATTTGGTGATCCACGCTGTAAATTAGTTTAGTTCTTCCATATGCTATTATAATCTTTCTTCAAGTGCAGCTAGTGTTTTAAACATTGTTAAAAAACAAGTTAGCCATTCTAAATTCACTGCTTTAATAATCTTGCATAAACTTGGTTTGCCAGTGAAATTATTCAGAAAGAGATACATACTAATTTATTAGTTGACATCTTTGCTTTGTTAAACTATTTGTAATTTGCAGTGAGTGGCAACAGAAGGTCTAAGTAGATGGACGTATAACATCTGGGGGGAATATTATGCGCGATGGGGCGCTGGAGATCCAAAACCCAGCATCAGTAAAGAACTAAAGATGCAGTTTAAAATAAAAGAAGACAGTTTATTTGAAGATGGGGAAGGACGAAAGGAGAAATGACAGACAGCTACTCTGGATGGAAAATTCAAAGGTGGCTTGCCTGTGGATCTCTTGTCTGCAGCTCTTTTTATTGAGATCATTGTCCCACGTATGTTCTTGGAACCTCACGGGCTCCCTGGCTTGTCTTTCGTCATAACCTTGGATTTCTTCAGGCAATGCCACCTTTCCCTGTCCTTTCGTAGAGGTTAAGATCACAGGTGGGGGCTTTATGGTCGGGCAGTTTAAGTAAAGGGAAAGTTTGCTATTTTTAGGTTAGTCGTGCTACCTAGGGACTTGCCAGTCCTGAGTTGTCTTTCTGATTTCATGATTTAGCTGCCTCGTCTTTGTAATTCCTCAGAATCTAGCTGCCTTTGGCCTTGTAATTGCTGGAGTCTGACTACAGAATTCAAAACTACATTATTAATTTTTGATAAAGCTCAATGAGACCTTCATCCTATCATTTCTTTACCCACAGTGCCTCCTGTCTCTACAAGCATGCTATAAAACAATTTGTTTCACAGTAGTCCTTTTCATTAAAGGGGTACTGTGATTCTGATATAGGGATGATATAGGACTCTATATATGATATCAAAGAAATATTACAACTCCTAACCTGCTAGATGTCTGATATGTCAAATTCGTGTTCCCCAAAAACAAAGAATGAATTCTAAGGAATAATGGAGGTTAAGAGTAGGTAATATTTATTGAGGGAAAGATAGTTTCTATTTAAGAGAGAAGAGGCACAAAAAGTGGATTTTTCCCCCAGTCCACTTATCAAAGGAAGTTTTATAGAGTACAATCATAAGGTGAGTAGGAAATCATGAGGTGAGTGTAAGGTGGGACAAAACTGTAATCAACCAATAAGATTAAAAGCATGGTCACTTAGGTAATGTTGATCCCAAGGAGAGCAAGTCACATACATAGCAAGTGTGATGGAAGGAACAAGGACTTTTCCTGGAAGGAATAGGTCAAAGAACAAGGACATTTCCTGAAATGAATGAAATAAGGTCTTGGTCACGCACCTAGATGATTGATGCCTATTTAGAATATCAATAATCATTGTTTATCCCTCTGCAAAATATATATGTAGGTGTAGTCACTTCATCTTTCTCTTGAGGCCTGGCCTTTCATCAATGAACCTCCAGCCACATTTTTCTCATTTTCTGCACTGGCTCCTTCAAGGACCAAGTCCTGTCTGACTATCTATAATATCTCTACCTAATTAAGGTGCCTATAATAATACTTTAAAGCTAGTCTGTGAAATGGATATCATGTTATATAGTAGTTTTGTGTAGGAGGATTGAGGCAATTGTGCAAGTTGTAATGTGGGTCATTCCTTTAATTCATGGCAGGGATGCAAGAAAATAACAATAGTTTGAAAGCAAATGATATATAGGTGGCACTTATTCAAATAACAACGGTTTCAAGCAAAGTCCTTTTGGTTCCTTGTCAGATCACACCAAAGTACCGAGAAGAATGGAAAATGTCATATTATCATACTTGTTTTGCAAATGTCAGCTTTAACAATCCTCAGGGTGATAAAGTTGGTGCTCCACCATTTATTTATTTATTTTAATCAAAGAAAAAAAATCACAGTTGGAAATTAAACCAGAATGTTGTCAAATGCCATTAGCATTTTAAGCTTTATTCAAAATAGTGGGGAGGTTGCCTCTTCTCAAAATAATTCAGTTAAAATAGTTTTCAACACTCAAAAGTAGGTAAGGGTCCTCATGATAACCATAATGGTCAATTTAAAATGCAAGATTCTTTTAAAAAGTGGTTTCCACAGAGAAAAAAGAACAAATTTAGGCATTGCAGCTTGATACATTTTACAGACTGCCCAGACTTTATCTAACCAGCTACAACTGGAAGGTGGCCAAGAAAAGAGAGATAATATTCCTGGCTGATTTCCTACCCTACTGTGACCAGCACCCTCCCCCTGGGTTCTCATCCTGAGGGCAACAAAGATTGATGCAATTTGTGGGAAACTGTACCAGGTGTGGTTTATTAGAAAGAACAAAAAGGAAAACACTCACTAGAGAGGAGGGGGCCAGAAGGATGCAAAGGAAGCATCTGAGTCTAGAAGATTATAAACAGCTCTTTGGAATGCAGACAAAGGATAGAGCTGTCATGCTTGATGCTGCTTGCTTTTTGACTTCAGTGGATTTTATTATTTCTTTGTCCTTTACATTCCAGTCTTTTTGAGGTTCAGTCTAGTTTATTCAGGAACTTATCTTTTGTCCTTTGTTTGAGGCTTATCTCAGTGTTTGCCTTTAGTTTACTGTTTATTTAGGCCCTTTTACTTTGTTTCTTTATCTCCTCGTCTCACTACTTGTTTTTCAAATCAGGGACTTCCTTTAATGAAAATCATACTATATAATATCTTGGAGGATACTTACTGGAATGTATATATTTATGAAAGAATTAAAATTTCAATATATTTACTAAAAAGTAGTGATAATATTTTGTGTATTCTCTGTGTTGTGACTAAAGCAGAGAGAAGGCATTTTGAACAAATTTGCCCAGGAGAGAATACACAATATGAAATTTCTTAGGTTCTAAGTGATGGAAGTTAATTGAAATCAATATGGGAGAAGGCAAAGTGTAGAAAGTATAGTTCTTAACTCAGGAAATATTTTGGATTAGCTAAAAGCACAATATATGTAGAGTACCTTGCAGTGTTTAAGTTTTGGTTAAAAAAATGTTTCTATGAAGTAACATTGCTTTCCCTATTTAATTAGTAACAGGTGAGCTTCAGAGTCTCCACTGTTGTTTATTTATTTATTTTTTATTTTATGCCATCCTCACTTGCATAAATTTGAAGATATCTGTAATTATCTAAAAATCTACCAGATCATTGGAGTGGAGATCAATTTTATTTTGTCTAGTAAACACATTATTGGAAAAGTTGTGACTAAATGAAATCTTTAAATCAAATTCTGTTTTCTACAGTATAATTCAGAATTTTGGAAAATATATAAAATAATTTTTATTAATCTCTATTAGACACTGGTTGATAAATTTAGGATTCCTTTCCTTCCTATTACTAACTTCTGGCAAGTAATAAATTGTGAAAAAAATTTAAATCTACCTATAATTTAAGAAAACTAAAATTTAGTATTTTCTGTATGGTGAAAACAATTTTTTAAATTCTTTTTTATTTAAAGAGAAAAAAGCATGTAAAGGGTAGAGATAATACAGAATTTCAGAAAAAAGATAAACAATAAGAAATCACTAGTTGATAAATTACATATTGTCCTCTTAGAAATAGTTGTTCAAGTTACAAAATTAAAGCATACAAAATAGATCGTCAAACAGTGAGAGTGTAAATGGCTACGCATACATGAGTCTCTACATGTATTTCTATCCTTTCTGTATTAGAGGGAAAAACAAAACTTAGTAAGACAAAACAAAACAAATTCCTATAAAAACATGAAACCAAAAAGTTGTATAAAACCACAATACAAGGTGATCTACAATGATTGCTGTATTGTTTTTTATTACCTTCAATACAATTGCCTATATCTTCAGGCATAAATGAATATAGCAGTATAATTGAATATAGCAGTACATAACAATATTAGTAAAAAATAAAACATTGTAGACAATACAAAACTTCAAAGGCAGGTAATAATCAAACCATAGTGGATACTCTAGTGGATCTTGTCATCTTAAGTGCAGTTGCCTATACTCTCAGACTTGATACTATCAGTCATAACAGCTTTGAATAAAATCTATCAATACAAAACAGTGATCTAACAAACTGAAAACAATTTTTATACAAGTAGTTTCTTTGATTTATCTGCTTATAATTTTATGATTTTAAGTAGGATTATCTCTCTGTCTCTGTCTCTATCTCTACATGTGTGTGTACATTCCAACTCTTTCATATATATTTGCTCTCAGGACCTACAATAATTAATAATATTTTTGTTATAGTTTTTGGATTGTTATAACAAAATACTTTAAACTGAATAATTTATGAATAATCGAAATATATTGTTTACAGTTCTGATTGGGAGTTTCAGGATGAAGGGATCAGCAAACTATCCAGTGATGGCCTTTTCCTCATAGATGGGGACTTCTATATGTCCATATATGGCAGAAGTAATAAATAAGTTCCATTATGCCTCTTTTATAGCAGTACTAATTCCACTCATGAGGATTTTGCCTTATGATTTCATCACTTCCCAAAAGCTTCCACCTCTTACTTAATGCTATCATCTTAGGGATTAGGTTTCAGCCTATGAATTTTGGGATCAAAATCAACATTCAGACCACAGCATAATTATAGTACACTATTACAGAAAGTCTTGTAGATATTTCCTTACCAGAAAATATGACATTCTGCGACTTTTCTATTTCCATGTGTACAATTTTTAATGTAAAATTACCTTGTGGATCGTAGACTACATTTTGATTCCACTTTCTGGCTTATTTAGCCCGGGTGATATCTCATGCCACAATCTTTATTTACTGTATATATTTAACTGTAGTGTCAGAAAAAAATCTAAAGTATATTTAGTCATGCTAGTAAATTATCAATTCAGTAAGCAAATTCAATTCACCCTCTTTTTGAGTGAATTAGCCAATGTTTGTATGAAATTACCAGGAAATTTAATTAACACTGTAGAATCAATAGGTTTATGTAGACACAGTCATAATGTAGGCTTCCACCCCTCTACAGTGTTAATGAACTACCATAATCTGTTCCACATACTCTTTCAACAAATATTTATTAATTATTATGTGCTGGGCAATGTGCTAAGTTCTAGGCATACAAGAAAAATAAGAAAACGTTCCTTTATTCAGTGTGTTTACACAGAGGAGTATTCAAGAGTAGTTGCTTACTTTCCCTCACATGATAACAACTTCATGATTCTAATAAGAAAGTAGGACTCACTTATTTCTAATATTTTATACTATCTATATTTGTAGATATTGAAAGACAGGAGAGATTTCCTGAACAATAAAAGAATTGTTCATTATGAGTTGCAACATTCTGTGATGAGGATTATATACATTTTGCAGTGTTATGTGATGAAGTCTTGTTCTTCAGCAAGTAACAAGCACTCATCATGGCAAAATAATGATTTCCTTGTTCATGCAATATGTTTACACCTAATGTTACTGAGTCTTTTCTCCAACTTTTCTTTCCTCACAAGATTTTTTATTGTAGTATTTAATCTTTTGTGTATGACTTCAGATAGTAATTTGAAGTTCCTATGCCCCTGCATCTTGAACTAGATTTTGCTTATCTCTCTACTTTCATTACATGGACCAAACTTCCTCTGCTGGTGATGACCAAGATAGGACAGAAAGAAAGATGCCAGGATAGAAATTTCATATCTTGCTCAGATTCAGTGTATGATAAAGGAATTTTCAGTTTTTGCTTACTATATTTTGCTCATGGCATCTTTTGGGTAGCGCAATTAAACATACCAAAGTAATAGTTGCTACTGTTTAATATACTTAATATGTATTTCTTGCCACCCCCTGTAGGATATAATAACTTAGAGAATCACTTCCCAGTCATTTTATCTCTATTGTTTTTAGAACTTAACTATTATAGTTGATAACAAGTGGGTTCAATAGAGCAGTCATTAAATTATTTCATCTGTAATCTCTTATAAACATATATAGTATTGTACTGCTATTTAGTTTTTTTCCTAAAGGCTAGAGAAATATGAAAATTAGTTGGTTATTCATGTGTATTAAAAATAGGAAATTTTCAAAGGCAAATATACCATCCAAGCATATCATTATACAAGGATGATAGGGAAAGATTCATCTTTCAGAACTACAAATAATTGATAACTACCATACTAATGAAAGATGGTAGAGTCAAGAATGAATTGAGAATTTAATTATAAGGTCCTTGAAGAAATAAACTGTATCTCAATTTGTGATTTTAATCCCCAGTAACAAATGGCGATAGGCACATAAATGCTCAAAAATTATTCGTTGATTTTAAAATTTCAAAATAACTCAGTAATTGATTTCTACTTAGAGATTTCAGAAGTTTGAGCAACAGCTGCCTTACATAGTCTTCTATGAGGAGATTCTTTATATATGTGGTCAGATGCAGCAGAGTTTCTGAAAACACAAGATAATGTATTTTAAAACTAATTTTACATTTTATCACTTTCTTGGAACTGCCAACACAGTGAGAAAAGGATGAAACAGGTTCCACAAAGGGCATGTAACATGGCATTATGGACTATAATGGAATCAGTTCTACGCATGTGAAAAAAAGCATGAAATTAAAGATGAAAATGACCATCAAGGAAGAATATTCCTTGCACCTGAGTCTACATCCAGACTGATTATTATTAAAACTTATTGCTTTAATTTAGTGTCTGCTTACATTGATCTAGCAGACTGCTGAAGGTGGAATGTGTTTCTCTGCACCCAGTCACTGTTATAAAGCTGAGGCTTATAATGGATATTCCCTGATGTTAATTTTATTTACCTTGATCTTTAGTAAATGTTCCTCCTAAACTCTCCTATCTGTGAATTTCCATATGTGTGCTGTAAATATACTCCACATAGAGATACACAAATGTAATTTGTATTTCCTGTTACTTGTATGTTGTTTGTTTATGTGAATTAATTTATTGATTCTAAAGAGTTTTATCATAGTTTATTCTTAGGATATAGATTCAGGTTCTTTGTAACTATTGAA
This sequence comes from Hydrochoerus hydrochaeris, assembly GCA_004027455.1. Lineage (NCBI taxonomy): Eukaryota > Metazoa > Chordata > Mammalia > Rodentia > Hydrochaeridae > Hydrochoerus > Hydrochoerus hydrochaeris. The sequence goes on along the minus strand of PVLA01006129.1, from coordinate 50,754 downwards.
AGCATCATCAGAGAAGTATAGTACTGTCTCTATATTTTAGTTGATAATGAATTGTAGCAATACACTTTCCCATTTTTTCTAACGCTTTTTTGTATTGCTGGTACATTAGATAGTGTACCACTTTCTGCACCACTGCAGGAAGTTCGACTACACAGAAATGTTCTATAAAGCTGGTCAGAAACATCCATTTGACCCATCAGTTGACAGAAGGTCCCTAGGGAGCTAAGAGTTATAAAAGAACACAAAGTTCTTTTTTGTGAACCAGTGAGAGTGCTAGTGATAATAAATGACAAAGCAAGTAGTAAACACAAATAAGGAGTATATTTTTTTCCATCTGGGAAATACAAATACAGCTCTGTGATGGTTTGCATTGGAAAAGTATAATACTATATATTTCAGTCAAGCTGATTAAAGTGCTTTTGTTGTTGTTGTTGTTAATGTTTTGCTGTTTTCCCTGTTTGATTTGGTTTAGGATGGTTTCGGTCTGGTATTTTGAATGAAGTTCTGAGTTGACTCATTGGCTAGATTCTTGGCCATTTTAGTCTCGTTTTCTGTGTGAAACTAATTGTACTCTCAAAACACAATCTCCCCATCATCAAGGATATGTGATGTTGGCTTTTCCTTTTTCAGTCTCTACTGAATTAAAAAGAGGTTGCTTGCCTTTGCTTAGTCAAATGACAAGTCTTTCTTTTTATCTTTTATGCCTGAACTGGCCAGCAAGAAAATCCATGTAGATGTTGTAAATGTTACTTTACATGAATTAAGACATGAGTTTATTTGCTCACTTAACTATGTTGTTCATTCAACAATGGAGTACCTATTATCATTCAGAGACTATCAACTGGCCTTGTTGAGTTTATGAGGTTTTATTGGGCACTCCCAACATTCAAAGTTTTTATAATATAATAAATCAAAATGAAGAACATGAAAATCGCCAAAAGATATAAAAACAAAGTGATATGAAAAGTTAAAGGAAGAAAGAAGGCAAGGAAACTACAAGTGTGGCTATTGATTTGATTGCATAAACAAATGCTAAATTTATGTCAAATTTTTAACCTATGATACACCACTCATACTATACCATATGTAAAAGCTTCAGCATGTTATATGGTATAAGAATAATACCTTTTCAGTGGCAGGTTAATATAAATTCTCAAGATTAAAAGAGTTTTTCAATTTTTATATTGATATTAGATATGAGTCCTCTGTCTCAAGAATAACTGGTGGTTTTTTCCCAGTCTGTACTTTTGTTATGTAGTATATTTGTTGTTTTCATTTGTGTTCAAAAGCTTTTTAAAATTGATATAGTCTCACTTGTTGATTCATGTTATTCTTTATGCAAAGGGTTTCTGTTTGAAAATACTTCATCTACGTTTATATCTTTCAGAGTTTTACCTATTTTATCTTTCAGTAAATTACATGTTTTTTCTAATATCTGGGCCTTTGATAATTTTGATTTTAATTTAGTACTGATGATAGATATGGGTCTAGATTTGATCTTTCTGCAAGTATGTAACCAATTTTCTGAGCAACTTTATAAATGTTTATAAAAATTTTCTGAGCCTCTTTATAAAAGAGGATTGCTGTCCTCTAGCATATGTTTTCCTCTTTTGTAAAAAAAACCAGGCATTTAAACAAAATAGAAAAACAGAAAAGAAGGGTAGAACAGTGCCAAATTTAAAAAAAAATACATCAAAGAACTGCTAGTTGATATATTCCTCATTGTCATCCTATAAAATAGTTGTTTAATTTTCTTTTCTTTCTTGGAAAAAATAAAGTGAACAATATGCAATATAACAACCATTGTTAAATTTCTTTCATTCTGTTTTGAAAGCTTATATTATTATTGTTTTGAGTTTGCCATTGTTGTTTATGCCTTTTGTTTTTTTTCTTTTCTGACTTTTCTCTTTTTTAAATAACATTTAAAAATCAGGTAATTAAATGTACTATTTTTGCGGCTTGCTCGCTTGCTTTCTTTCTTTTTGAGAAAGGGTCTTGCTATATAGTTCAGAATGGTCTTGAACTCACTAAGTAGCCCAGGCTATCCTCAAACTCATGGCAATTTTCTTGCTGCAATCTCCCAAATTCTGGGGATTACAGGCATGTGCCACCATACATTTACCCATGTTTTGTTTTTGTTTGTTTGTTTTTAGTTTTTTCTGCATTATTTAACTTTTCTATTCTCAGATAGGTCTCTTTTTGTGCCAGTACCATATCTTTCTTTTATCACTATACCTTGTTATATACCTTAAAATTTGGGATTGTGGTGCCTGCAGTATTGCTCTTATTGCTCAAACTTGTTTTTATAATTCTGAGTCAGTTTTGGTGCCATAAATAATTTTAAGAATTTTCTTTTTGTTCCATAAGATATGTTCTTGGTATTTTCATTGGGGTTGTATTAAATCTATGTATCAGTTTTGGTAGTATTCTGTTATGACAATATTGGTTCTGCTTCTCCAAATACAGGGAAAGCTTGATTTTTTTATGTCCTCTTCAACCTCCTTTTTCTTTATTTTTTCTTCGATTCTTTCTTTTTTTTTTAGAGTACTACAGTTTTATTACAGTGATCTTCATTTCCTTGGTTAGTTTAATTCCAAAGTATTTAATTTTTTTGAGGATATATTAAGTGTTATTGTTTTCCTAATTTCTTTCACAGTGAGTTCATTACTGATATACAGGAATGATATTTTTGTGTATTTATTTTATATCCTACCATGCTAAATTTAATAGTTCTAGGTGCCTATGGAAGAAATTTTAGGTTTTATATGTAAAGGGTCACATGTTCTATGAATAAGTATAGTTTGATATCTTTCTTCCCTAGACTTATAACTTTTATTTATGTATCATGCCTGATTTTTCTAACATTTCATACATTATATTAAAGAAGAGTGGTGATAGCAGACATCCTTGTCTATTCTTGATTTTAAAGGAAAAATCAGCTTTTCTCAATTTCATACATTGACAGTAGGTTTATCATGAATGGCTTTTACCATATTGAGATAAATTCACCTGTTTTCTTCAGGATTTGTATCATAAATAGATATTGGATTTTGTCAAAGGCTTTTCAAAATCATTTATTGAAATAGTCATGTGACTTTTCATTACTTCTGCTTAAGTGATACATTATGCTTATTGACTTCTATGTGTTGAAAAATACTTGCATTCTTGGGATGAAGCCTGCTTAGTCATGATGAATGATCTTTTTAATGATTTGTTGGATTCTGTTTGCCTGTACCTTATACAGTAGTTTTGTATCTATGTGTATTAAAAAGATTGTCCTACAGATTTCTCTTTAATTGGAAACTTGTCTGTTTGTGGAATTAAGATACTACTAATTTCAAAGAATATGCTTGGAAATACTCCTTCCATTTCAAATTCATTAAAGTGTTCAAGGAGTATTTGTGAAAAATCTTCCCTGAAGTTCTGGTAAAATTCAGTGGTCACTCCATTAGGTTCTCGCTTTTCTTTGTTAGAAGGGTTTTTAATTTTTTTTAATTTTCTCTGTTTCATTTGTCATTATTGAATTATTCTGGATTTCTATATCTTCTTGGTTTAGTTTGATAACTCATATGTGTATAGGAATTTACTGATTTCTTATTTATTGGAATACAAGTTTTCAAACTAGTCATTCATAATCTTCTTGATTTTATCTGGTTATTGTGATTTTAAATTTTTCACTTCAAATTTCATTGAATAGGTCTTTTGTTGTTTTTTTGTGTTAAGTCTGTCTAAAGGTTTGTCTATCTTATTTTTTGTTTGGTAATTTCTTTCAAGAGCCAATTCTTCTATTCATTAATTTTTTGTATTGCCTTTTTAGCCTGAATTTCATTAATTTCTGCTCTGTCTTGGTTACTTGTCTCTCATTACTGGAACAAAATACCTGATATCATAAATGAAGGAAAGAAAGGTTTATTGATCTCACAGTTTTTGAAGGTTTCAGTCCATAATCAGCAGGCTCCAAGGTAGGGTGGGATGGTACTGGGACAACACTTCAAGGAAGCAGCCATAAAAAGCAGCCAGAGCAAAAAAGGTGAAGAACAAGCCTCTTCTCCTCCCTTATATTGTACACAGGCCACCCCCCACTTGCAGGGCGGGGTATAGCACTGACAAAAAGGTCCTTGCCCTTCTCTTGCACAGGATGAGAACATTTAAAAAGTAACAACCAGGCTCACTGCTAAGTCTCTTAATTAAGCTTCTAATCTTCTCAAGTTAACTAACACAACATATCACCATAACAATCCACCCCTTGTCAACTTGGTAACCAGGCATATTTCTTTAAATCAGCCTTCAGGATGAGTAGGGCCCCACCCAGTATCCCCATCACTGGAGGACCCAAGGAAGGTCCCTCTGAGCCTATTTGGGCCCCACCCAGCGACCCTGCAAGTGGCCTAGAGCTGCCCACACTCTGCCTCACAAGCAGGAAGTTCACACAATGATTTCCATCCCACAGGGAAGTCTTGTCATGTTGTTCACAGCCTGGTAGGGCCCTGACCAGCATGCCCCACCACTGGAGGACCCACAGAATGGTCACTCTGTGTCTTTTTTGGCCCAGCCCAGTGACACCAAGTGGCAGGGAGCCACCTGGTAAGACCTATCTAACAACCTGCACTCAACTGGGGAAACTCCCTGCAGTAGGGATAGATATTCTCAACCCAAGAAACAACTGAGAACTTACCATAAGCTTCCCTATGGGAATATAGGTAAATGACAAAATGAAGACCAAAATGCAATCTCAAACCACCAGTCCATCCCAAGCAAGCCTAGGAAACAGGGATGTAGAAAAAAATGTAAGACATACACTTGAAACTCATGAAATGACAGTGACTGAATAAAGAAACAAATCCAGGAAGTTATAAAATAACTCAGATCAGAAATAATCTCACAGGTAAAAGAAGAAATGATAAATTTAATGAAAGAAATGCTGAACACATCTAAAGAAGACATAGTTAAAAAAATTAGAGGAATATTGCAAAAAGATGGAAACCTTGAATGCAAAATATAAGAAACAAAGAGAATGCATGTAACATATTCAAAGAGATATCCAGGAAATCAAAAGTTCCATTGAAAGTTGGCAAAACTAACTCAATGAAAGTGAAGATAGGCTTTCAGACCTCGAACACAAGTTTGCAGCTAGTGAACAGGAAAGGAAAGATCTTTTAAAAATAACAAAGAATCAGTAAATAACAATTCAAGAGCTGCCAGATGATACAAAGAAAACAAAATAAGATCAATAGGTATAAGTTAAAAAAGAAGGTGACAACACAAATGATATCAAGAGACTAATTACAGAAATAATAGCTAAAAATATCCTAAATATGAGAATGGAAACTGAGATATAGATAAGCATATAGAACTGCAGTTAGCCATAAAAAAATCTACACCTAGACATATAATAATCAACATTCCAGAAATCCAACATAAGAACAGAATATTAAAAGCCGATAGAGAAAAGAGACAGATTATCTTTAAAGGAAAGAAGACTTATGGCTATCTTAAAGCTATCAGAATTATAGCGCACTTCTCAACACAAAAATGAAGTCAAGAAGAACATAGAGTGAAGTATTTCAGATCCTAAAGGAAAACAACTTCCAACCCAGATTGATGTATCCTGCAAAACTGTCCTTCAAAATAGATGGAGAAATAATATACTTCCTTGACAAAGAACAGCTGAAGAACTTCATGAGTACCAAAAAACGCTGCAAGGAATACTAAAAAAAACATTCTAGATAGATATAGGAAAAAACCACTAAGCAAGGCAAACAAACAGAGGGGAAGTGTAAAGAATCAACAGCAGAAAGATAACATGTTAAAAATAAACCAACATATATCAGTTATAACTATTAATGTAAATGGATTCAATTCACCAATTAAAAGAAATAGACTGGCAGCATGGATCAAGAAACAACATCCAACCATGTGCTGTATATAAGAAACACATCTAACCCAAAAGAAAACTTATAGACTGAAAGTCAAAGGATAGAAAACAACATTTCATACAACAGGAAACAAAAAAAAATCAGAAGTAGCTATTCTGTTTGCAAACAATGTGATCTTCAAAGCAAGAATGATCCAAAGAGATAAAGAAGATCACTACATACTAGTTAGTGGGAAACTTCAAGAGGAAGCGATAACAATCTTAAATATATATGCACCAAATTTGGGAGTACCCAGCTATACAAAACAAATATTAACAGAAATGAAAAATTAAATAAGCAAAAACACAATTATAATGGGAGACCTTACACACAGTTGACAGAAAGAGACAGATAAACTAGACAGAAAATCTGCAAACAAATAAAAGAACTGAATCACACCTGTGAACAAATGACCTTAGTGGACATATACAATGTTCCACCCCAAAACATCAGAATATACATGCTTCTCAGCAGCAAATGGGCCATTCTCTAAAATAGATCATATACTAGCTCACAGAAAATGCTTAAGTAATTGTAAAAAAAATTGAAATTATCCCATGCATGTTATCAAATCATAGCACCATGAAACTAGAAATTAAGATAAAAGAAACTGCAAAAACCACACAAACACATGGAAATTGAATAATACACTCCTGACAAATCAGTGAATCACAGAGGAAATTAAAGAAGAAATTAAACAATATCTACAAGCAAATGAAAATACAAATAAAACTTAATGGAACCTGTACAATGCAATGAAAGCAGTCCTCAGAGGAAAATTTATTATGGTGAATTCCTACATGAGGAAAATGGAGTGAACACAAATACACAACCTGATGCTATACCTCAAACATCTGGAAAATAAGAGGAAGCAAAGCCCAAAGCCAAAAGAAGGGAGGAAATTATAAAGATCAGAGCAGAAATTAATGCAATATAGACTACAAAAATAATACAAAGAATCAATGAATCAAAGAGTTTGTTCTTTAAAAGAATAAATAAAATTGATAAGCCCCTAGCCAATCTTATTTTTAAAAGAAGAGAAAAAACTCAAATTCATGCAACGAGGAGTGAAAAGGGCAAAATCACTACAGACCCTGTGGAAATACAGACGATCATCAATACCTACTTCAAAAAACTCTACTTTCATAGATTTGATACCACAGAAGAAATGGACAGATTTCTAGAAACACATGAATTATCAAAGCTGGATCAAGAAGATGTAAAATTGCTCTATAGCCCAATTTCAATTAATGAAATGGAAAATGCAATTAAAACCTTACAAACAATGAAAAGCCCAGGTCCTGATGGATTCACTGTGGAATTCTACAAGAAATTCAAAGAAGATTTAATGCCAACACACTTCAAACTCTTCAATGGATGTGAAAGGGAAGCAATTTTGCTTAACTCATTCCTGGAATCAAATACTACTCTAATACCAAAACCAGAGAAAGACCCAATCAAAAAAGAACTACAGCCCAATCTCCCTAATGAGCATAGATGCAAAAATTCTCAATAAAATACTGGCAAGAAGAATGCAGGAAATCATCAAGAATATTATACACTATGACCAAGTAGTATTCATCCCAAGAATGCAGGTCTGTTTCAACATATACAAATCAATAAATGTAGTCTACCATATCAACAGAGCCAAAAATAAGAATCACATGGTCTGTTCTATCAATGCAGAAAAATGTTTGCGATAAGGTCCAACACTCATTCATGATAAGAACCATACAGAAAATTGAAATAGATGGTCTTTATCTCAATCTGATTGATAATAGCCATCTATGACAAACCAAGAGCCAGCATCATATTAAATAGCCAAAACTGAAAGCCTTTATTCTAAAATCAGGAATAAGACAAAGATGTCCATTATCACCATTCCTATTCAATATAGTGCTGGAAATACTAGCCAGAACAATTAGACAAGAGAGAGAAATAAAAGGAGTAAAGATAGGAAAAGACATTGTTAAATTAACATTATTTACAGGCAGCATCATACTATACATAGAAGACCCCCAAAACTACGTTGAAAGTCTCTGAGGTATAATAACTAAATTCAGTAATGTAGCTGGATAGAAAGTCAACACCCCAAAATCAGTAGCATTCCTATATACAAACAACAAACTGACTAGAGATAAAAAGGAGAAGCCACACTGTTCACAATAACATCCAAAAAATGAAATACATAGGAACAGATCTCACAAAAAGAAAAGATCTATTCAGGTAAAAATACAATGTCCTGAAAAAGAAACTGATTAGGATCTCAGAAAATGGGAAGACATTCATTTTTCATGGATAGGAAGAACAAATATTGTGAAAATGACCATTCTCCCAAGATTGTTGTACAGATTTAATGCAATTCTAATAAAAATACCATTAGCATACCTAACAGATCCAGAGAAATCATTCCTAAAATTCATCTGGAAACACAGAATAGCAAAGAAAATTCTGAGCAACAAAGGCAAAGCAGGTCTCGCAATCCCTGACTTCAGCATGGTACTGGAATAAAAACAGACCCGAAGATCAATGGAATAGATTAGAAGATACAAATACAACTACAAACATAATCAGCCACCTTGTCTTTGATAAAGGGGCCAAATATGTTCACTGAAATAAAGATAGCCTCTTTATTAAATGGTGCTGGAAAAAGGCTCTACATATCCCCAAAATTAAAACCAGACCCATACCTATCACCATGTACTTAACTAAAGTCAAAATGGATCAAAGATCTAAATATTAAAACAGAAATATTAAATCTGTTGAAAGACAAGATAGGTAGAAATCTTGAAGAGATAAGGATCAGCAGAGAATTCATTAACAAAAATCAAAATGCATGAGGAATACTTCCCAGAATCAATAACTGGAATCTCATCTTATTAAAAAGTTTTTGCATGTCAAAACACATCGCCAACAGAGTAAAAAGGAAACCCATGAATTTTGAAAAAATCTTAGTCAACTGTCCCTCAGACAAAGGAATTTGTCTAGAACATAGAAAATATTTAAAAAAAATCAGAACCCCAACATTCAAAGACCTAATCCAAAAATAGTCATCTGAGATGAATACACAGTTCTCAGATAAAGAAACACAAATGGCAAATAAATATATGAAAAAAATGTTCAGCAACATTGGTCATTAGAGAAATGCAAATTAAAATCACACTGAAATTCCATCTCACTCCAAAAAGAATGGCCAGGATCAACAAAACTACCAACAACAAATGCTGCAGAGGCTGTGGGGGAAAAGGAACTCTTCTGCACTGTTGGTTGGAGTGTAGACTGGTGCAAACATTGTGGAGATCAGTCTGGAGGTTCCTCAAAAAGCTTGAATTGGAAGTCCCATTTGACCCAGCTATTCCACTTCTGGGCATATTCCCAGAAGAATTGAAAATATAATATCACAGTGATATATGTGCACTCATGTTTATAGCAGTTCAATTTGTAATAATAGCCAGATGTTGGAAATAACCTAAATGCCTATCAACTGAGGAATGGATAAAAGAAAGATGTGATATTTTTATACAAGGGAGTACTACTCAGCTATAAAGAATGATCACATTGAGATATTTATAAGTAAATGGATGCAACTTGAGAACATATTCATAAGTGAAATAAATCAAACTCACATGTGTAAATACCATATTGTCTCCCTAGTGTAAAAAATGATGAGTACATAAGATGCAAAATAAATATGGTGAGTGGGTAAGTATCTGCTGAAAGGGGAAAAATAATATCTCAGGGCAAAGAAGGAAAAAAAAGGAAAGGAAAAGAAAAAAATCTAAAATTACATAAATACACTTAGGATAGCTAAGATGATTGTGCTACAAATTCTATTAGTTCTAGGTTCAAAACAGTTAACATTCATAGGATTGGATTAATTTTGCATATCTGGTGATCTGAAGAACTCTTTTGAAGATCACTATATAAAATAACAACCTTAGTTATGTTCCTACCTCCTTGTTTAGAAGGCCTCTATTGGCAAGTTTTTGAGCTCTTTACTATTGTTATTGTTTTTTTTTCTAGTGTTTTGTTTTGTTTTTCCCTCTAATTCAGAAAGGATAGGTGTACATGTAGAGGCTTATACATGCATAGAACTTCTCCTAAAGAGTTTACGAGAATCGATTGTATTATGTGTGATGAAATGAACAGCTATTTTGAAGAAAAATAGACATTATGATATCCATTGCTGATTCCCTAGTGTCATGCTATGAAATCCAGCAATGCATTTATTCTTTGTTCAGAGTGGCTTTAGTCTGTTTTGTATTATTTAATTACAACATACATGAAGGTATGAACAGCTATTTTCAGGAGAACTGGAGATATTACTGTAGCCATTGTTGATTTTCTAATTGTCTGGTTTTGAAGGCCTGTCATGCCTTCATGATTCTGTTCTGAACAGTTTTATATTATTTTGTTGTATATGAATTCATTGTGTGTGAAGATATGGACAACTATTTAAAAGAAAACAAGAGACATTATGATAGCCACTATAGATCTCCTTTGTCTTGCTTTGAAATATCTGTCACTTACATTGTTTTCTTCTGATCTGCTTTCTTCTGTTTTCTTTTTCCCTATTTAAAATAAAAATAAAAATAAATCAAGCTCCAGATACAAAGACATGCTTACTCTTACCATTTCACAACTTGAATACACAGGTTTAATAATCCTTAAGAAATAGCATTAAGTCTATTAACATGATAATACATTAGTACCATAACACTTCACCCATGGTCCCCCAAAGACTTACATACATCCTTTTATGCAAAAGGCATTTAGTCCATCTGCAAGAGTTGTCAAAATCCTAAGTTTTTCAGCATTGCAGAAAAGTTCAAATTCCAAGTCCCCTCCAAGATGTAAGGCAAAACTTAGCTGCAAACCTTTGTAAAAAAGAAAATAATGTTAAGCACTTCCAACATACAATAGCATTCCCATTCTAAAAGTTACAAATGGGAATACAAAGGATTAGGACCAAAGCAAGGTGAAATCTAGTAGGACAAACATTAAGTCCTGTAATTTCATGCACAGTATCCAAGAAAATCTGTGGCAAGTTGTGAGCTACAAATGTTTTAAGTGATTCCACACCTGTATGGCACTTCTGATGGTTGTAGCTCCCACAGCTCTACTCATGGGTTGATTTTGCTCTCTCCTTGCAGCTTTCCTTAGATGATCTGTGCTCCCAGATTGTCCAAACTGCTGGGGTTTCTATTGCACCTTCAGGTTCACGCTCATAGCTTCATACATTGCCCTCACATTGGCAAACTGCCACACTTCCCAGGCTTTCTGAAATCTGGATGTAAACTTTCTTAACCCCACAACCCTTGCATTCTGCATACACATAACACCAGAACCACATGTATGATGCCAAGGTCTGCTGCCAGCTGAAGTAGTTAGGCTTCCTTCAATTCTGGCTATAGGGGCTGAGTACCTTGATTGCTGGACACTCTGACTTCAGTTCTGAGGGACACATTTTCTATTCCACTGCAGTTCTGGAACATGGTGCTCTGCATCTTTTTCCTCAAATCACAGTTTTTAGGCTGTGAAGAGTAGAGATTTTCTGCTTCCTGTGATGACCTCAGGCTATGTTTTATATTCTCCTGTTCTTTCTCAGCCGTTGGCATCTCCTCAGCTCTAACTTGGTAATCCACAACTTTGCTGGAGCTTCCTTTCTGGCTAAACTCACATTTTAAATAATCCTGCTGGGCTCTTTGCTCTTCATTCTCAGCACAGATATGGCTAAAAGTCTCCAAATATGCCACTGTCTCAAAATTTGATTGCCTTGAAATTTCTTCTACATAATTTGTTAGTCTCCTGCTCTTAATTTCAGTCTCAGGTAAAATCTCTGTACACAAGGAAAATGCAGACAAACTTTCTGCCAATTCATGACACACATTCATTGTCTGGAGTCCAGCAGTCATTTTAGTCCTTCCAAGCAGAAACTTTCCATGCATGATCTTTATGGGTTTTCTGGCCTTCTGAGCTCTGTCCAGAATCTTCCATACAGAACAGGCTAAGCCATTCCAGTTTCATTCATTATTTTTTTTGGTCTTTTTTGATGCAGGGTCTCACTGTGCAGTTCAGGCTGCCCTTGAGCTCACATTGTAACCTAGGCAGGTCTCAAACTCACAGTTATGCTCCTGCTTCAGCCTCCCAAGTGCCGGCACTACAGGCATGTGCCACCACACTCAGCTCCAGTTCTATTCTTTCAGGCAACATCTCCAAATTTCCCAAACTCTTTGCACAAGCCACTCACAAAGGCTCTCAAACTATATGATTAGGTATCATCACAACAGTGACCCCACTTCTCTAGTAACGAATTCTGTCTTGTTAATTTTCCCTCATTGCTAGGACAAAATACTCAATGCTCAGACTTAAGGAATGAAAGATTTATTTAGCTCAAATTTTGTGGAGATTTCAGTCCATAATCAGCTGGCTTCAAAGCAGTGTGGCATAGCATGGGGGCAACTCTTCAAGGTGGCAGAAGACAGCAATGCAACAAGAATAAAAGGGGGAAGCAAATCTCTTTCCTTCCCTTATATTGTATTTAGACTACCATCTGTAAGGCTTGTGTAGCACTCACATCACCAATCCTAGCATTGGCAATAAAAAAGTCATAAACTCTAGATTCAGCTGTCTCTGAAAAACTTGCCCCCCAGACCACATGAGACTTTAGGGAAACACCCAGACACAAACCATAACTCTGTTATTTCATGTCTTTTAATAATCTGTCCTTGTGTTAGACTTCTGAAATTTTTATACTTGGCATAGAAAAGTTCTCTGGTTGTAATTTGGATGCTATATACCATGCTTACCTGAATGTTGAATTCTTTCTTCCTATTTGTAAAATATTCTGCTGTGATTTTTGTAAACAGTTTTTTTTTATTCCATATGTGTTATCCTTTTAGTGTTCTCTAATTCCAAGTAGTCGTAAATTAGTTTTCTTTCAGTTGTTTAGCAGCTCTCAAATCAATATTCCTTGGTCTCTTGTTGCTTTTAAAATACCTTTCACTATATTTTCATAAGCATCAGACTAACCTTCTAGTTCCGAGTCTCTCTTTACATTGATCATTTTTGCTGCTCTTACATTCAACAGAATTATTTATCGCCTGAATTTCTGCTTGGCACCTTTTAATGGACTCTAACTCTTTGCTAAAATTGTTATTGGTGTTGTTAACCATTTTTGGTTAGTACTTCTAATTTTTATATTGAATTTTATTTATGCTCATTGATCAATTTGTTTAAGTTCACTACCATTTTAGTTGTGACATTATTGAATTTGCTTAATTTATTCTTTTTTAACTTCATATAATTTTTCATTTTGGTGTTTGATTTCTCCTACATTGATGCTCCTTGAATCTGTTTGGGGGAGTAGGGAGTATTTTGAGATATTTTTCTCTTTTTTAACTTGTTTCAAGTGTGTGTGTGTGTGTGTGTGTGTGTGTGTCTGTGCACTGACAGTTGAGGTTCGACTAGAATGGGAAGTGTCTATGCCTAGTATGGAGATCACATTAGCTAGTATCTGTTTTTAAGTGATGCATGGTATTATTTTCCTCTTTTATTATTCTTCTATTTTTTTGTGTGTACTGAATATTGAGGTTCAACTAGAATGGAAAGTGTCTATGGTTAGCATGGCAATCACTTTAGCTAGTATCTGCTTTTCTGTGATGTGTTCTTGGCTTTCTATGCTTTTAAGTACTATATACCTCCTCAGCTTTGTCAGTTTGGTAGGATTGAAACCAGGCACTATGTTGCAAAGGGAAAATTCCTACATGTTATAACAATGTCAACAGATTCAACAATACATTAATCCTATATATTAAAACTTGTTTTAACAATTTAATCTTTTTATCAATTCTATTTATAGAGTGAAATATGTTGCTAACAACAATCAGACTTCTATGTGGGAGGAAGTGAAAAGGAAAAAGGAAGAAGAAAATGAGTTACCTCAGGAAGAACAAGTGAAAAGTAAATAGGAGATTAGACTATTAAAATTTATTATTAATTGCGTATAAGGCTGGTCTTGAGGGGGTTGAGATCAGACTTTCGAAGTTGGAGGAGAGATGCAGATGGAGGGACATGGGATTAGAAATCAAGGGAAACTGTAAGAATGTTGGAACCTGTTAATATGTTGGCAGTTAGTTTATGTTTAGATCCTGTATGCACAATTTTGGTAAGGGTTACCTTAACAGGTCCTTGACAGACACTTTTTAAGTTAAAGCATTGGTTAATTGTAATTGTCTTTTGCACATACACAGGCATTTTATAAATATATATATATATAAATATATATATATATATATATATCATATTTAAAGTGTACAGGAGGAGAGAGAAGGTAGGTAGATAAAAGAAGAATACAAAATAAAAGTGATTAAGGAAAAAGAATAAAACCAGAGACAAGAAAGAAAAAATATTTAAAATTCTAAAATATATATTAAAACAGTAAAAAGAAACATCCAGAAATTAAAAGAAAAAAATATCTTTCAAAGTTGAAAAAAAAGCAGTTTTGTTATAATCTCATGCACAAAAAAGTCTAAACTCAACTGCAGATAACCAAGCTGCACCCTGCCCCATGGTTTGGTTTGCTGAATTTTCTGCCTATAAGTAAGAAGGAAGTATTCTGGGTAAAGCTTTTGTCTCTGGTCCTGGTCTGACTACCTCAGTTAGTTTGAGGAGTGGAGGATGTATTGTAACCAGCCCACCATAAGGTTCATTGTTGACTTCTTCCAGGGGCTTCTCATCCCAGTTCCTTTCATTGCAGGGCAGGTTCTGTGCTTTTCTTCCACAAGCCTTTCATCTATTGCATTGCTAGATGTCTTCTAACAAGGGAACCACTCTCTGTTGCTCCACTCAGAATCTCTCAGTCACTCTCCTAAAAGCATCACTCTCTACTCCCACAAACCTGATGCATTCCAGGGCTTCCCGCCTTCAGTAGTCCCTGGCAGGGGGTGTTGGGGCCTCTCCTCAAGATTTGCGCCAGTGGGCACTGTAAGCACAGTGCTCCTGGTATATGGAGAAAGGAATGGGTAGCTATGTAGTTATTCTAGCCTCCCCATTACCAGAGTCTTGCTGCTCTAGGTGGTACTCTCCAGTAATAATGTAGGTCATAGTCCTATTGGTGCTCAAATTCAGGTTCCTAATTGGAGTTGCATAATTACTTTCAAATTCATGAGTGCAATATACAGCTTTCTAGCTTTCAATTTCTCTGAAGCCCTGACTTGTATCTCTGTCACAGTCATCCTCTTTTATGGTGATAGTAAACCTATTACATTAGCCAGGCCTCTGCTGAAGTGCTGCCTCTCTCCCTCAAGTAGCCCAATTCTTTCCCATGATGGCATATACACTGAACTTGGAAGGGAGTGGGTGCCATGACCAAGGAATTGTCCAGCTTCCCCTTCCAAAGCCTGTGATGCCAGATTTCAGTCCAGTTAGACAAGTGGTGGTAAACCTGTGGAACATGTGAAAGCTCTAAAAGGTTGGCTATCAGAGTTAGACCTATCTATTCACCCTCTTGTTTTGGCTTTCTCCATAGTCCCTGCCTCAAGTTACCTGCTTTTGTCCAGTTCAGACTTTAATCCCTTTTGGCCACAACTTTACCTGCCATAACCCTAAGAATGTTTAGTTTTAAATAGTGTCTCAAATGATACTATAAAGAGTATGAAGCTTAACACAAGCTGTCATAGAAACTAAAATTTTAGTACAGCTTTCCCTCAAAAGCAGTTGGTTGAAAGCATAATGCCAGTACCCTATTATTTTCTTCGCATAAAATCAACACATTACAACCAATGGTTGTTGTTAACTATTTGATATCAAATAAGTCTTAAATGAGACTGGAAGAAGATCTGTGGTAGCTTAGGAGAATTCTTGCAACTGAGATTTTGACACTGATAAACACATGTGTAGCTTGTTTAGGGGGGATTCTTTTCTACTTTGTTTACCATGAATTAATAATAATGCCTTTAATATGCAAATTATTATAATTACATTTATTAAATTCTCAAATGCAAACTCAAACACCAGCTCTTTGTTTTACAACACAGCATATCACACAAAATAAAAGAAATGACTTCTTTCATCACAGACTTCTTAAGACCAAGAACAAATCTCTTCCCTGAAGTTGCTTTGATTTTCTTTCTGATGTATTATTTCCCACCAACTCTGAAAAATATTTTAGCTTATCACTGACAGATTTGACATGCAGATTTTCTCGTTAGTGTTTATCACTATCCCCATAGTTTTATTATGCACACACCACTTTCCTAAGACAAATTGCACCTTTGAACAGAACTTTGCAATAAAGTACTCTGTATTGCTACCTTTAATCTTTGATCTTATCATACTTTTTTATTTCCTGGGTTTTTCATGTTTTTCATTATCAGGTAAACAGGAATAATGTTTTGTTCTGCTTATTTTTGCAACAACTTTGTCTCATTCTCCTGGGCTTATTTCAAAAACTGGTGGCCCCTGGAGTTTCCTCATATTCCACTCCTTGCTGAGGAGGCCCTGCCTGGATGCTAAAATTTTTCTGCCACTGGGCACATGCAAGAGGGGAGAAGGGCAAAGCAAATGGAAAGGGAAGTCAATCCCTATGCAGTTTCAATGAAGGTTATTTATGATTTTAAGAAGACATTTCCAGAGTATGGGATTGCTCTATTTGCTCATGGAGATACCATTTATTCAGAACATTAAATATGTAGTTCGCTTGGTGTAAATCTTGATTTTAAAATATTATAATCAGAGTCTCCTCTGGAAAGATGGTTTGTATGTTCAAGTCTATTGTTTTTTTTCTGTATCTGCCTCCCCTATTTGTTTTTACCATCCTTTCCTGTACCAATGGCTGATTTTTCTTCTCTCCTTGAAAGAAGCAGCCACTTACACCAATGCTTCATCCTTCCTAATGGTTTAGTGTCTGGATTATTTTTCACTTTCCTTTGCTCTTCTTTCAGTCTCTATTTTAGATTAATAAATGCAGTCACTTTCAGTACTGGGAGATTCTGAAATAAGATGTTTTATTTCTTTTCACTGTTTTGAATCACAGAATCTTCAAAGTCTTAGTTAAAAGGACGATAACAATACATAATATATTAAGCAGTGTTAATCTCCTATGATTTTGTTTTGAAATTCTGTGTTATCGTTTTTATTCTTTTTTTGTTTAGTTTTTAGAATTAAAAAAATGCAAGCCTTAGGTGGGCTGAACATTAAGCCAGTGCCAATGATTACTAATTAGGTTGTCAGAGGTTAGCTTTCCCATTAGCTTGCCTGAAACACGTGGGATCTGAAATAAATAAGCTTGAATATTAAGGAAAATAGAACGGGCTAATGCAGGGAATCTTTCCAAGAAAGATATAATCTACCTCTTCTTGCCAGTGTTCTTAATGTGCGTTATATTTTCAGTGACCTCCCACATATCCATCACTCCAATTCATCATAGCTATAGTGGCCTTTTGAAAACTAAAGTAGGTTATGTAGCTTATCCTTTATAATCTTCTGTGGCTCTCCATTGTTTTTAAACTAGGAATCAAACTCAAGACCTTGCCCTTACCACTATCCATTGTTTACATAATAAAAATGTGGTTCCTTAGCATGGCTAAGATGTTCAAGATTTGATCCTTGTATCTATTTTCTCTATGTATTAATCATGATCTTCTGATTTTTCTTTGCAGTCTTGCAGAATTGCTTTTGCTTTCTTTATGCCTACTATGTGGATACTTCTTTGTCCTTGCTTGTAGTATTGCTTATACCTAGAACATAGATTTCCTTATTATTTAGCCAATTATCCATTCCCCAGTGCTTAACATATAGGCTAATACATAGCAGTTCCTAACATTGTATTGATTCAGTGTATGAATAAATGAATGATTTCTCTATAAATCTTAAGTATTTGCTCAGGGATTCCTTCACTGACTACATTTACATACCTTCTTCAGTCCAAGCTAGGTAGGAAAATCTTATTCTCAATGCACTCTTAGATTCCTCCCATCATGAGTGCATGTGTGAACATATCTAAAATCAAGAATTATGTTTTATTCTGCTCCGTGTTTCCACCTTTGAAAAAGGGCCTGACTGGGAAGGTATTATCAGTAAATGTTTCTTGAACCTAATTCTTATTTTAGAAATTAAGGATTAGCAAATCTCTGGTCAAGTGAAAGCTAGTTTCTGGTCTTCTAACAACAAACAAACACCTTGAGATACTAATATCTAAGTCCTTTGAAGAATGGCTATTTTCCATACTAAAGTAAAATAATGAATATAAAGTTGATTTATGAATGCTTTCTGATAAGCTTCATTATTATCTGTCTTACACCTGTCAAATGAGAGAAATTCCTCACATGGCCTTTACTAAGGTCACATACTCATTTTCTTATTTTTGCCTTCCTCTATTGTTTTAGTCTCCCAAACCTCTAGAATTCTGCTGTAAGCACATAGGAGAAAGCAAGAATTATTTATAAAGAATACCACTAGTTAGGGTCTTTCTTTCTTAACTTCAAAACAGCTACTGAGGTGGCCCTGAAAACAGAAAGTAATACTAAATGGATTGACCAGGTGCTCCCAATGTGGTCACCTTTTAATCTACATTCCAATTTAGAAAAGGATATTAAGGCCCTCTGTATGTCTTTGTGAGTATCTGTTTCTTTTTCTTAGGAATCCAGGTCTACTATAGTGATCCTGGCAGCCCATATATTAGACTCTTTCCCTTTGCTACTAAGACTGTATAGTATCTCTAAGGTATATGTGGCATTAAGCCTATTCTTCCCAACAGTGGTTGGAATGTATGTGCCCCCTCCATCACATGTTGAAATCCTAAGTCCCATTGTGTTATATTAAGAGGTGGAATCTTTAGGTGATTAAGCCATGGGTTTGTCACCTTCATAAATGGGCTTTACCGCTTATAAAAGAGAACTCAGGGAATTGTTTATTCTTTCTGTTATATCCGTGACAGTATCTGTGAGTCAGAAAGTATCCCTCATCATACACAAAATCTTGCAGTGTGTTGATCACAGACTTCTCAGCCTCCAAAACTGTGGAAAAAAATTTGTGTTCTTTATATCCAAAGTAGTCTTAGGTATATTGTTATAACGACCAGAAAAGACATGCCTCTAACTACAAACTAGATGTATACTACTCTGATATATCATTTCGAGGTGTCCCAGCAGGTTATATCCCTCTTCTATTTATCTTTTGTCATACTCTTCTGGTTCTAAATTTGTATTCTAGGCTGTTCCAGGGCCTTTCCTTCTTATTTCTGCTCTATTAAGAGACTCTGCGATACTATATTATACCTCTAAGAAAGTAGAGGACAAAAACAATTTTCAGCCCTATTTATTCTTTCTACTTGAATAGCTCATAGTTTTCCAATTTCTTATTTGGATAACATAAATTGTACATTTGTATTTTGTATTACAGAAATGATTCTTAATCACTTCTAGCTCAAATTTAGAAAATAATATAATTATTATAATATAATTCTTATAATTAATATACATATAATTTAACTATGTAACTCGATCACATTTATTATATTAAAAGTTGTATAATAACTATCATAAAGAACTTTAGAACATTTTTGTCATTGCCCCAAAGAAACTCAAGAGCTATTAATAGTCATTCCTTATTTTCTCAAAACTCCTCCCACCTTCCCCATCCCTAGGAATTTACTAATGTACTTCCTCTCTATATGCCTTTTCATGATATGTCATGTAAACAGAATCATTTATGTGACCCTTTGTATCTTTAGATCAGCATATTTCCAGTGTCATCCATGTTGTATCCTGTATCATAATATCATTCCTTTTAATTGTTTTTAACATTTCATTGTATGCATATATCACATTTTGTTCATTCATTAATGGAAGGACATTTGGGTTGTTTTCACTTTTTGTTATTATGAATAGTGTTGGGCTGGGGATTTAGTTTAGCAGCATAAGCGCCTGCCTTGTAAGCACGCAGTCGTGAGTTCGATCCCTGGTACCGATTAAAAAAAAAAAGTGGGACCAGGGATTTAGCTCACTGGCATAAACGCCTGCCTTGAAAGCACGAGGTAGTGAGTTCGATCCCCGGTACCAAAACAAAAAAAAATTGTTTTTATTATGAATAGTGTTGCTGTGAGTATTCATATATGTTATTATGCATACATATATTTTCTTTCTTTTTTTGTATTGGGAATTGAATTCAGAACCTTGTGCTTGCTAGACAGGTACTTATAGAGCTGAGCTATATCCCTGGAATATTTTATGTATTCTGTGTATAAAACTAGAGTAGAATTTCTGTTTTACCATTAACATTAAGGCTCCAGAAGCTGGGTATGGTGGTGAACACTCACACTCAGATGGCTGTAGCAGGACTGCCGCAAGTTTAAGGTCAAGTTGGGTTGCACAGTGAGTCCAAGGCCAGCCTGAACTACATCACAAGACTCTGTCTTAAAAAAAAATGCTCTAGAATTCTACAGAAGCACAAACATCTACTCTGATTCTTTATGGGAATGAGAAATGAGTTTTTACTCTTCCTTTTTATATCAGTAGGGTACAAAAACCAAATTAAAGTAAATATCCTTTCTCTTTACTTTCAAATTTATGAAAGCCAGGCATTTTTGTTGTAAAAACACTGCATAATTACTTGTCTTATTTTTTCTGGTATCAAAAGTTAATGATATATTTCTATTTGCATCACTAAGCTCCCTGCTCCCAGGTCAAAGTCATAAAACACTCTTCTCCTTGCAAACTCTTCTGTCTTCATCTATGGACAAGGCTAATTTGCAAATGGGCTATGACTATCTCAAGGCTATAATATGAATTTTGCATTATCAGGAGCTACATACTACAATTTTGGTGTAATGTCCTAACTTTCATTTTATACCTGAACAGCAGCAGTGGGTTGATAGCTTATAAAGGAATTTATGAGAAATTATACCTTACCATTTGAGTTTCATAAATAATATGTTATAAATGTATCATCTGATAGATTTTGAACGACATATCCTTTTCTTTTTATAATGTTCTAGCTTTTTATTGGAATCTAGGACATTTTTTATGGTATAAAGAATGTTAAAGTACGATTTCTTTGAGTCAGATCTGAGGATGAGGAAGATAATCCTTTTAACTTCTCTTTAAAGAAAATTTCTGAGTTGCCATTTCACATCTATTAATTTCCCTTTTAAAAAAATTTCTGAGTTGCCAATTCACATCTATCCTGCATTTTTTCTCTGCATGTAAGATTAACTTAAATTTTTCTTGATTACCAAGAAAATTCTTATAGTTCATGTTATACTCTGATTATTTGTATCCACATATCATATGTTGAAACCTTACCCCAAGAACAGTGCTATTAAAAGGAAGGGATTTGAGGAAATGGTTAGGTTATGAGGACAGAGCTCTTATGAATGAGATTAGTGCCCTTATAAAAGAGGTATGAAAAAGTTTGTTATATCTTCCCCTATGTAGTGTAGGAGGATGCAGCAAGAAGATGCCATTTTTGAAGGAAGCAAGCTCTTACCAGATTCTAAATCTACTAATACCTTGATCTTGGACTTCCTGACCTATGAACAACAAATTTCTATTGTTTAAAAAGTTGCCCAGTCTAAGGTTTTTTTTTATAGCAGCACAAACAAAGTAAGATAGATCAACAGATGCACATGATCTTTAGCTTTTTTTCTGTGAGTAGGAAAAAGTTCACTCATTAGTTATATGAAGATGACAGAAGAAAAACGCCAATTTGTCAGACTCAGAAAGTTAAAAAGTACAAATTGTGCAACTCTTGTAGACTAACAGCCTTATCTTTCTTCATGAGAATATTCTTTTCTTTTTTTTTTTTTTGTACCGGGGATTGAACTCACAACCTTGTGCTTGCCAGGCACGTGCTTAAGCCACTGAGCTAAGCCCTTAGCCCTGGAATCTTCTTTTCAAAAGCAGGGTATGTATTTAAAATATCTCTATTGATCTCCTTAAACTAAAATTTCACTTGAATGACATAAAGACATGGACAGAAGAATATACTCTTTGAATGAATGATTTCCAAAATCATTAGAAAATAGCAAATACATGGAAGAATGAGAAACAAACTTAACATGTGCTTTAAATCTTAGTTTGTTATTTTCTAGTTTTATAATCATGAGTATGCTACTTCACTGTTCTGTGCTTTGGATTCCTCTTCTGTAAAAGAGAGTAATAATATTATCTACACTATAATATTATACAGAACAAAGGAGATCATGTATATGAATACATTATGTAAATAGGAATACAGTTCAAATATGGGTTTTACATATTTATTTTTAAATCTATTTAAATTTTAATCAATAAATGGTAATACCACATTTTCTTCATAGAAGAGACTTCCTTTAAAATCTAAATTGTAATCTAGAGGCAGCAAAAATGTACATAAATTAAAATCTCAATGTAAGTTCTTTCAAAAGATAGATTTTTAAAATATTTCATTTTCTTTTTATTGGTACATGTTAGAAATAATGATTATATTCCTTATAGAGGAGATTGTTTGTACATAGCACATCTTAATTCTTTTTTTGATCCCCTCATCCTTCCCTCACCCCTCTCTCCCTGTATCTCCGTCTCCTTCCTTTTTGAAAATGACCTATTCATTATTTCAATTATCTTTTATTTTTCTTTTTACTTATATTTTGGTGTACTCATATAAGAGAAAATAAACAATGCAATATTTAAGCTTGTGTGTCTGATTTATTTCACTTAACATTGTGGTTTCAAGGTGCATCTATTTTCCTACAAATGACTGTGGCAGAATAATACACTATTGTGTATAAATGCCACATTTTTGTCTGTTCATCTTCTGATAAACATGCAAGCAGCTTCTGAGAGTTTTTCAACAATTTCACTTTAATTTTCCTTAGAAAACTATGTGAAATGATGATAGTGAGGTACCAAATTACTTCAACATTCAATATAGAATCACTAGCAAAACATGGAAATGTCATCAAAACATAATTAAACCAAAATACTAGCTTATTAATCACTAAAACATCCAAGTACTGGGCTGGGGATATAGCTCAGCAGCATAGTGTCTGCTTGGCAAGCATGATGCTGTGAGTTCAATTCTCAGTACAAGAAACAAAAACAACAAAAAACTGCCAAGTGCTGTTATCAAAAGATACACTATGACAAAAGAGGAGTTTAGTCACTTTTTTTGGTAATTGGGTCAGAGTTTAATCTTTATTATTTTCTACCAATAAGGTAAAATAATAAAAAATATATAACTCTCTACTACCAGAGTCATGCGATACAAGATAGGTCCCAACTGGATGTTTCCAGGAGGCCTATTGAGGCTTAAAAATCCAACTTTTATGTATTTCACTGCCGTTTGAAATCACTTACTCAAAAGCAATTGTCTTTTTCCAAAACCTGCATTCTATTTTTGGCATTTACTTGGTTATTGGCCTTCCTAAATAAACATTTTTATTCCTTAGGGTAAATGACTACCTGCTTCAGTATAAAGGAGATATGCTGTGTGTCTCAGACTGACTAGATTTACACCACTTATGCTGCTTCAGCCTCATAGGAAAGAACAAAGTGGTTTATCTTTTGTGGAGGTTTAATAAATGTTTCTGTTGTTGCATAACTACTTCAGGCTTTGGCACTCAATGTGTTAGGAATCATAGCAGATTTCTCTTCTGGTTATACACTTAGTACAACACTTGCTGTGCCAGTATAACAGCCAAATGTTGAAGTAAATCACCTCAAGTGACAAACAAAATTTAAACCATCTGCTCTAGTATTTCTTTGACATGCCTTATAATCCAAAGAAACAGCCAACAAATCAAGTGATAGAATGCTCTGCATTTGTACAGAAAATGAGAAGATTATTCTACTTTCAGGGGCAAAACTATACAGCAACTGTATTTCTTATTTTACATTTTAAAGAGAATAAAAATATAAAAATGATACAGAATTTGAAAACAAGATTATAGAAAATTAACAGTGGTTTTTATATTGTATACCGTGTTCAAAATAGTTGCTCAGATTATAAGATATAGGCATTCAAAGGTGATCAAAAAATATAAGCACTAACTATTCCTTTCAATAACTTAATAAAATGAGTAGTACTTATGTCACCTATCTTGCATATATATATATATATATATATATATATATATATATATATATTTTACTTCTTTCTCCATCTCAGTTGTTTTCTTTTTGCTTTTTAGCAGTTTTTTTTCATTTCATAATACCTATTGTACATTTTGTATCTAATTTGCTCTTTCAGTTTCTTACACTAGGGAGATGATGTGATGTTTACACATATGGGTTTGATTTATTTCACTTATGCGTATGGTCTCCAGTTCCTTCCATTTAACTATAAAAGACTTGAATTTATCTTTCTTTATATCCAAATATTATTCCATTGTATAAAAACGCCACATCTTTTTATCCATTTCTCCGTTGATGGACATTTGAGTTGTATACAAGATTTAGCTATTACAGATTGTGCTGCTATAAAAATGAATGCATATACATCACTGTGGTATGATGATTTCAGTTCTTTTGGAAAAATCCTCAGAAGGGGAATAACTGGGTCAATTGGGACCTCTAAACCTAGTATTTTGAGGAATCTCCACACTGAGTTCCACAGTGATTGCACCAGTCTACTCCTCTAGCAAGAGTGGAGAAGAGTTCTTTTTTCCCCACAGCCTCTCCATCATTTGTTATTGGTGATTTTGTTTATCCTGGTCATTCTTTCTGGAGTAAGATGGAATCTCAGAGTTTTAATTTGCATTTCTCTAATGACCAATGAACATTTTTTCATGTATTTATTTGCCATTTGTATTTCTTCATCTGAGAAGTGCATATTTATATCACATGCACATTTTTGTATTGGGTCTTTGAAATTGGGGGCTCTGGTTTTTTTTCAATTTTTTATGGTGTAGATAGAAGTCTTTGAGGGACAGTTGGCTAAATTTTTCTTCACATTCTGTAGGTTGTCTTTTCAATCTTTTTGTGTTTCTTTTGACATGCAAAAATGTTTTAATAAGATGAGATTCCACCTGTTTATTATTTGAGGTTCTTCCCATACTGTTTGGGTTTTGTTCATGAACTCTCTGCCTACCCCTATATCTTCAAGATTTTTACCTACTTTCACTTCCAGTAGATTTAGTGTTTCTGTTTTAAAATTTAGATCTTTGATCAATTTTGATTTTCATACATGGTGATAGGCATGAGTCTAGTTTTAATCTTCAGCATTTGGAAATCTAGTTTTTCAAGCAGCATTCATTAAAGAGACTGTCTTCCTTCCAATGAACATGTTTGGCTCCTTTTTGTCAAAGATAACTAAGTGTGTTTGTAGTTGTGTCTGCCTCTTCTATTCTGCTCCTTCTGCTCCATTTATCCTCAGGTATTTATTTATTGTCAGTACCATGCTGATTTTATCACAGTACCTTTGTAATATAATTTCAAGTCAGGGATTGTGATGCCTCCTGCATTGCCTTTGTCATTCAGGACTGCTTTTGGTATTCTAGGCCTCTTCTGGTTCTAGATGAATTTTAGAAATGTTTTCTAGATCTCTGAGGTATGCTAATGATATTTTGATTAGGATTGCATTAAATCTGTGCAACATTTTTGGGAGTATGGCCATTTTCACAATGTGGATTCTTTCTATCCATGAGCAAGGAATATCTTTCCATTTTCTGATGTCCTCCTCTTTGATTTTTTTTTCAGAGTACTCTAATTTTCAATGCATAGATCTTTTACTTCCTTTGTTAGGTAAATTCCTAAGTATATCATTTTTGGGATGTTATTGTGAAAAGTGTGTTTTACCTAACTTCTCTCTCAGAGAGTGTGTTGTGTGTGTACAGGAATGCTATTGATTTTTTTAAAATTTTTTTGCTATTGATTTTTGAGTGTTGACTTTGTATCTACCTATGCTATTGAATTTGGTTATTAAATTTAGAAGTCTTTTGGTAGAGTTTTTGGGGTCTTCTGGGTAGAGTATCGTGTCATCTTCAAATAATGATAATTTAACTTCTTCCTTTCTTATCCTTAATTCCTTTTATTTTTCTCTCTTATCTAATTGTTCTGGCTAATGTTTCCAGAACTATATTTTGTAGGAGTTGTGATAGTGGACATCATTGTCTTGTTCCTAGTTATAGTTTGAAAGCTTTCAGTTGTCCATTTAGTATAATGTTAGCTATGGTTTATCATAGATGGCTTTTATCAGATTGAGATAAAGGCCATCTATTTAGATTTTTTGTAGAGATTTTATCATGAACAAATGTTGAACCTTATCAAAAGCTTTTTATGCATCTATTGAGATGATCATGTGATTTTTGTCATTGGCTTTGTTGATTCGGCATATCACATTTGTTGACTTGCACATGTTGAACCATCCCTGCATTCCTGGGATGAATCCCACTTGGGTGGGGTACAATATTCTTGATGATTTGCTGCATTCTGATTGCTAATATTTTTGTTGAGAATTTTTGCATGTATGATCATTAGGAAAATTGGCCTGTGGTTCTCTTTATTGGTGGTTCTTTGTCTGCTTTTGGTATCAGAGTAATACTTGCCTCCATGAATGCGTTAGGGAAAATTGCTTCTTTTCGATTGCATTAAAGAATTTGAAGAGTATTTGTGTTAAATGTTCTCTAAATTTCTTTTTATAATTTATCAGTGAATCCATCAGGACTTGCTTTTTTCTTTGTTGGTAAGTTTATTACATTTTCAATTTTATTGACGGATATTGGGTTGTTTGGGATTTTTATATCTCTTTGATCTAGTTATGTTAAATACTATGTAACTAGGAATCTGTTCATTTTTTCTGTTTTTCATCATATGAAAGTAAACATTTTTGAAGTAGGTATTGATGATCTTCTGAATATCTACAGTATCTGTTGTGGTTTCACCTTTTTGATTCCTCATTGCATGAATTTGAGTTTTTCTTTACTTTTTCTGATAAGATTGGCTAAGGGTTCATCAATTTTATTTTATTCTTTCAAAGAACCAAATCTTTAATTCATTAATTCTTGTTAATTGTTTTCTTAGTATCTATTGCATTGATTTCTGCTCTGATCTTTAAAATTTCCTCCCTTTTTTGAGTTTTGGGCTTGATTTGCTTTTATTTTTCTAGTATCTTGTAGATACTAGATGGTTTATCTGTGCTCTTTCTGTTTTCTGGATGTGAAAATTCACCACAATAAATTTCATTATGAAGACTGCTTTCATTGCATCCCATATGCTCCTGTAAATTTTATTTGCATTTTTTTTTGATTATAGATACTTAATTTTGTCTGACCCATTAGTTGTTCAGGAGATGGTTGTTTAATTTCCATGTGTTTGAGGAATTTTTGTGGTTTCTTTTGCCATTAATTCTTAATTTCACTTCACTATGTTCAGATAATATACATGGGATAATTTCAATTCCTTTTCATTTAGTTAAGCATGGCCCATGGGCTGGTATATGGTCTATTTTAGAGCGTATCCTATGTGCAGCTTGGAAGAATGTGTATTCAGATCAACAACTGTATTTCTAAGCATATTCTTTTAAATATGTAGCCTACTGTTTCAAAGATTGCCTTATACTTTCAAATTGTTAGCAAATATTTCTAAATTATGTTTCTTTTCCTGTCTTGGTGGAAAGCTGATCAAGATGAAAGAAGATTTTCTATGTTGATGGGGATATTTTCAGTGTCTCTGAACACTTTTATTGTGCAACTATAGTACCCTATGTCTCTGGACCACTATATTGACCTTCATTGAAAAATACCTTTATTCCTAGATAAGGATGTAGAAGGTTTAGCACACTAAGTTTACGTGCATTGTTCCTTGCATTCCTTGGATGTTTAATTACTGTAATTTTTGCTACTTTGTTTTATGAGAGGAGCATTTAAATAATGAAATAAGAATTATTTTAATTGTGATCAGAGTGAAGAAGACTATTCTAGTAGAGAGAAGGAGGAAGAGGGAAGTAGAGAGAGAGAGAGAAAGAGAGATCACTTTAAGCAAATTGGTGTACATTCTCTGGACTTATTTGCAGTGTAGAAGGTATTTTTTAAGCTGTACTTGTTTATCATTGTAGAAAAGGAAAAAATCATGTAGAAGGAAAAATGCCCTTCCTCTATATTACTAATTAGTGCGAGGAGAGCAAGATGATAAACATAAATAATAAATTTTCAATAGTACACAAGTTGTTTTATTTCAACAAATTTATTTATTTTTTTAAAATTTTATTTAAAGATTATATAAAAAAACAGAAAAAGGGGTAGAAACAATACAGAATCTCAGAAAAAAAATAGTAAGAAATCACTAGTTGACTGTCTTCTTAGACCTAGTTGTTAAAGTTACAAAATTAAAGCATACAAAGAGTACATTCAAACAGTGAAACTGCAAAGAAGTTCAATGATCCAGTAACAACTTGGCAACATGGTTATCAATACTACACCCTCAAACATACATGCAGCCATATCCTCTTGAGCACTTTCTTTTCTTCTTTTTACTTTTTAAGTCCATTATCTGCTTAGCTGTATCCTGTTTCAGGTTGCTCAGTACCTTACTGACTTGTTTTGTTGTTGTTATATACTTTTAATCATGTTATATAATTCTGTTGCCTTGTTTTTGAGTTACTCCTCATCCATGATCCATGGACCAGCTTTGGTGGAGTTGGGAGATTTTTAGAGGTTTTTTGTTACTTTCTTATCTACTTTTTTTTGAAGGTAGCAAAATACAGCAGAACAAGACAGAACAAACCCAGGCGAACGCACTGCAATAAAACTACCACAGAACCTCAGAGCAGGTCACCAGGACACAAGCAATGGGCTCAATAGTACAGCCCATTTTGTTCACATTAGCTGTTCTTTCAGTCAAATAGAGGAAAATGGAAGGAAATATCAAACTTTTAAAAACAGAATATTGAATAAAGCAGTACCATTAATCAAAACTGAGCAAAACAGTAATAAAAATATTTGCCTTCAAAGAGATGGTAGAAGGAAATCCCCCTTACTTGTCAACCTGTTTACATTCGTCCTCCAAAAAGATACTCAGACCACCGGTGTCTACTTGCTAACAGTGGAGGGGGGGATGTATCAATGTCTGATTCTTAGCCCGCACACCGGCAGGGCCCCAGCTGCCTACCAGGGTGACTGGTAGGCTGCCTGTTCTCCCAGCACCCAAAGTTCCAACATGATTCCGAGCTTAGGAGTTGCTGCTAGTTCTCGCCCTGGTGTGCCAGTGGTTTTCCAGGCCCCCAGCTGCTCACCAGGGCGGCGAGTAGGCCACCTGTTCTCCTGGGCCCAAAGTTCCAACATGATGCAGAATTCAAGAATTGCTGATAGTTCCGGCCCTGGTGCGCCAGCAACTTGCCAGGCCCCAAGCTGCCTACCAGGGCGGCCCGTAGGCCACCTGGTCTGCAGCGCCCAATGTTCCAACATGATGCAGAGCTTAGGAGTCGATGCTAGTTCTCACCCTGGTGTGCCAGTGGTTTGCCAGGCCCCCAGCTGCTCTCCAGGGCCCAAAGTTCCAACATCTATTTCAACAAATTTAAAATGTGCTATATGATTACATGAAAAATATTATCCCTAGAAAAATTATTTTCAGATATATAGTGCTGAATCTGAGTATCTAAAATTCATCTTGTGAAAGAATTTTCAACTAGATGACTTTCATCCTATTCATAGTTCTAAGAATGTGCTCTATCCCCAGAAAAATAACATGGAATAATTTTATTTTTAAATACTATACTATTATAAGGAGTGACTACATAGCAACAACTATATCCTTTATTATTGTTTACTAAATTTTCTAGTCAAATTAAATAAGGCATTTTATGTGCCTTGTTATTCATTTAAATCATCATACATGTTAGAGATTACATGAAAAGCCTGACTATTCATAGTTAATTTACATGAGCTGTCTTCAGAGTGCTTACAAGTCTAAACAAAAAACTTCCAAATTCCTAAACATCACAAATGTAATTTGTGTTACAGTTTCAATATTTGTCGTCTCCTAAAATCATGTTGATATTTAATTTTGATTGTAATTCTATTGAGAAATGGGACCTTTATGAGATGATTAGGCCATAAAGGTTCTGCTCTCATGAATAGATTGATCTTGAAAGTGATTTCCTTATAATAGGACAAGTTGAAAACCTTTTTGTCTTTTTCTTACTTTTTCTTTGACTTTCCATTATGGAATGACACAGCAAGAAAACCCTTGCTACATATAATACCACACTTTTGGATTTTCTACCCTCCAAACCATGAGTCAATAAAATTTTGTTCAGTATAAATTATCCAGTATAAGGTATTGTATTATAGCAGCACAAAACAATCAGTTGATTATTTTATTTATTGAATTCTGAGATATTTTGACATCTGTGTGTCAGCCGTCCTTCAATACACTTTAATAGCAGGAATCATTTTGAATGGTTCTAAATTGCAGTGACTTTTGGAAAATGGGCAAGTGTCTATCAAGAACACTACACGAAATAGAACATATGCTAATAAAAATTTTCATCACAGTATAGCTAATGGTTGTTTTATATGCTTTATATCCCAACCAAATGACCTATATTAACTTACTTAATCTTGGAAACCACTCAGGCAAGTAGATATTATTTCAGTGTCTGCAATTAATATATAAGGAAACTGAATTGCAAGGAGGTTAAATAAATGGCACAAGTTTGTACAAATTCAAAGTGACAGACCTAGGTTATGAATTTAGATCTTCCAACATTAGTACTTATATTCTGGTTCAATGAACCATACTTTTGGTAGTATTACCAGGTGATGCATTAGAGCAATTATATTAAAATAATTTCTTTTTTCTCTGTTCACTTTAGTTCCTGTTTCATTTTTTGCCCATATTATCTAGAGTACCAAGCACCCATTGTTTCCATTTCCTTATCACTCAGGCCATCCTGTATCCCATACAGATGGATTTGGTCCCTAAGATTGGCAATTTATGAATAACTATTGCTCTCTTAATAATCAGAATTAGAGTTGTTGAGGGGTTTTGTTTTGTTTTTCTCTGATTGTAATCAAGTCCTTTGTTCATCATACTTTCCTATCCCTTTCTATTGTTTGGATATCTCCACTGTAGCCTTTTCTTTTGTTCCTCTTTTTTGTTCTTTATCCTTTCTCTCTAGTAATGCATTTATAATCCTAGCTCCTGTGAATACTTTTAAGCAGCTTTTCTTCCAACCTGTATCACCAGCTCTAATCTTTTTCTATGAGTTCTTTTCTCTATAACCACCTACTATATCCTGCCATGAGCTCACCTAGTCTAAAAACAAACCAGTTCAATGCTACCTTTACCAAACCAGCGTGATGCCACTTTTTAACTTTTAATGGCATGATTCAGTCATAAAATTTCCAACTCATTTGTCATTCACCTTTGTGATTCCCTTATCTCCTCAATCAAGTTCATTTCATTTTTTTTGTAATGTGTTTCATCCATGAATTTCATTGTATTCCCATGGCCTGAATATTTTCCAGACCACATTATGTCTTGCTTTCAAGACTATAATTACCTTCTAACTGGTCTACTGGCTTGCATGGTGCTTATACCCTACTGTCTTTTACCACTTTATATCCTTATTCCCTTTTCTACTAAGAGAAGTAAGAAGAAATATAACCAGGAAATTGAATAGTTTGAAGTTAGAAGAGCAAACACTCATGGTTGGCTGGACTAATCAAGGAAAACTTTACAAAGGAGATGAAATTTAGAATTTATATAAATAAAGATGGCTGGGGGGCATTTATGTTTGTACAAAACTTTGTGAACAGAAACTTGTGATGCAAATGCAAAGGTAAGAAAAATTTGAGGAAATGTTAGTAGATTTTGTAAGGAAAATAATATTGCAAATATCATCTGCTTTTTGATTATAAGGAGACTGGAGTACCAGACAAAGAAATTTAAAATGCATCAGAGAAGCTGGGCATAGTCATGCAGGCCTAAAATTACAGCTATCTGGGAGGCTGAAGCAAGAGGATGGCAACTTTGAGCTCAGCCTGGGCAATTAAGCCACTTGATGAGAAACTCTCAAAATTAAAAAAAAATAATAAATAAAAGGGACCCATGATGTAGCTCAGTACAAAGACTCTGATTTCTATCTCCAGTATCACAAAATAAATAAATAAATAAATGAATAAATAAATAAATAAATAAGGAAATGGCTAGGCATATGATGAAAGTGGCATTTCAGGAGGACAAATCCTGCAGCTGTGTGCAAAGTAGGTTAGTGTGAAGAGACTGAATAGAGGAAGCCTAGTGAGGAGGTTATAATGGCATTCAAATGCAAATTGATGATGGCTTTTAATACAACAGTGAGAACAGAATGAATGATACAAATGTGAAGAGTGTTATAAAAAAACAATAAGATTTCCTGAGAGACTGAATTTTTAGGTGGTAGAGGAAGGAAGGAAGGAAGGAAGGAAGGAAGGAAGGAAGGAAGGAAAGAACATTGGCATCTTGATGAACAGCAGGAGAATATCTACCAAAATGTTCCATTCTTTCAAACTTCAGTGTTTTCACTCTAAGAGAACTTGTTCCAAAGGAGCACTGGAAGCAAGGTACCTTGTCCATAAAAGTCAAACACAAATAAGTTAAAGTCCACTCTATCTGGCAGCAAATTTGCATGCTGTGACTGAGTAGAGCCCTATTACCATAAAACATATGCTTTCTACCAAACAGGTTTTAATTTGGAAAAAATTTGCCTCAACAAGGAGAGAGATTAGGAGCCTTTTAAGGGCAAGAATCATGTCTTACTCTTTAAATTCCCATCCTACCTAATACACTTATAGGCCTACAGTGATTGCTAAAAACTATTTTCTCTCATTGTTTCCTTTCACTCTCACAGAGAGCTTACAATATACTTCACTGTTCATCATTATGATGATAAAGATTACAATTTAACTATATTACCACACCCAATTAAAAATTGACCTCAGTACTTAAAGATATTTAATGTTTTTCCTTTCATAAACTTACTTTCCACTGGTGCTTACTGAATTAGATCACAGATTTTATGTTTCAGTAGGGACTTGGTTAATGTTGGCTGACTTTATTCTGAAATTCCTGGCTG
Organism: Hydrochoerus hydrochaeris; assembly: GCA_004027455.1. Taxonomy (NCBI): domain Eukaryota; kingdom Metazoa; phylum Chordata; class Mammalia; order Rodentia; family Hydrochaeridae; genus Hydrochoerus; species Hydrochoerus hydrochaeris. Next base: position 17,806 of record PVLA01006129.1, on the reverse strand, counting down.
TGGTATATTCTCTGCTTCATAGCTAATGTAGCTTTAGCTTCATTTGCATCCATTAACAGCACTCTAGAAAGTGAATATATTTTTACAAGTGACAGATTTTGCTGGTTTAATTTTGTAAACTGTTTAAAATTTGGTTCATTTCTTTTCATTTTCAAAATATTTTTATTCAAATATAGTATATGGCTATTTATCTCAGAAAAGATTTGCTTTTGCTGTGAAAATACAATCTGCTTTATAATCCTAATATTATAAATCAGTGTCAAGAATATAAACAAAATATTTATTTGATATTGAGAATTTTCCCAACCTTTTTCTTTATACACAGATGCTAATTTCTTCAAACATACATTTAGATATTACCTTAACTTGATACAACTTACTGTATTTGATAGTAATTGCATTACAGAAAATTATTGCAGGAATTTTTTTCTTATGGCTAAAACATTAGAGTCCCACATTCTTTTTGTGGGGAGAGAGTACCCAGAAACAGAAACTGAACTCAAGATCTTGTGTCTGCCAAGCGGGCACTTATGCCACTGAACTGTCTCCCCAGCCCTACAGTCATGCATTCTAATACAGTTTCACCCTTAAGTATTATGAGTACATAGCCAAAGCACTTCACTTTCCTGGATATCTTTTCCTCTTCTATAAAATAAGATTGTTTAATAAAATCAACTTCTACCTTAACATAATTTTTGTCTTCAAATTGGCTCACAGCAAAAAAAAGGAATTTTTAAAGCATATAATATAAACATTTTAGAGATAGAATTCCTTAGGACATGTTATAACTCAATATACCCAGACCCCAAAGAAATTTGAATAAAAGATAGCAAAACCATCACAATTGAGGTTTCTTTCTCTCAAGATCTTGCTAACTATAAGGTACATACTCTTTACCACATATGTCATACCTCTCTCCACATATCTGCAGTATTTTTCTCTTCCTTCTGCTGTCTTCCTTTTATGGCCTACAAAGGTTCTAGTCTCTAGGGTCCCCTTCCTTCTAACATGGTTCCCACAATTATCAGGATCACTCTGTGAATTTTCAGGGTAAAATTCAAGATGAAAAATTACTGGGTCAGCCTATCTTTTAAAGGTGACCTAATAATCCAACCTGTGGAATGAATTTATTTGCGCTGTGTGTCCACAATGGCACAGCCACTTAGTCTGGTGTGGGTGGGAGGTTTGTTCATTTGTAATAGAAATTGGGGTTAAAAATTCTAAAATGTATATTCCATCAAATTATCTAGACAGGCAGACAGATAAATATCCTACATTTAAACTAGTATATCTTCCATAACTGAAATTCTACTAATAAAAAATAAATTATCATTTTCTATTGAATAACAAAACAAAATTTCAGGAATTAGCCAATAGGTGGCAGAGCTTTTAGTCATTCTTTTTAAATTATAACTTTGTTGTAAAAGTGAAACATACGTCACGCTATCAATACTTTAGGGCTGGTGAGTTTTAGCTTCCTATCTAAAAAACAGATTTTTTGAGGGGTGAGGTTATGGAGTCGTTAAAATTCTACTGCCAAATTGATTTAAAAAGAAATATGGAGCCCTGAGGAAATACTTCATCTAAACTTAAACTATATTTACATTGTTTAAAGTTTAGACAATGACTTCCAAAATGCATCTGTAACCGTTAATCATGATGTATCAACTTGAATGGTTAAGAAAAGTCTAGCAGACTCATAAAGCACAATTCTGGATAGGTCTGTAGATAAGTGATATATAGACCAACAAACTGTGGAGAAGGACCCACTCCAGTTGTGGATGGCACAAACCAATAGCTTTGTGGCCTCAACAGAATAAAGGTAGTACTTCCATTTTTAAGAGCTCCTGTCTTCCCTGGGGATCCATCCTTCACTGTTGTTACCTTCAGACATTGCTCTACAGATCTCCAGCACGTGTGCTCACTCTTTCTTTCTTTCTTTCTTTCTTTCTTTCTTTCTTTCTTTCTTTCTTTCTTTCTTTCTTTCTTTCTTTCTTTCTTTCTTTCATACCTGGGATAGAATTCATGACCTTGCTCTTGCCAGGCAGGCACTTGTGCCACTGAGCTAAATCCACAGCCTGGTCTCCAATTTCTTCACCCTTCCAATGCAGACTCTTACTGCCAACCTTTTAGTGAGCTGCCAGGTCTTTGACTTTGGACTGGTACTCCACTGATGTTCTGGAGCTTCCATCTTTTTGGTTGAGCATCTCCTGCCTGTGATCACACAGATGGCCACTGTAGACTCTCCCACCTCTGATCCTGTAACCTAATCTAACAAATCTGTATAATTGTTAACATGGTTTCTTTTGATTTTCCTGTAGAGAATCCTATCAAATACAGATTTTCAGTATTTGCATGTCCCAAACCAAGCTTTTATTGTTTCCATACTATCATCTACTCCTTTTTAGTTCTTTTCTTCCATTAAAAGGCAACTTCAAAACAAAACTTAAAAGTTATTCATCTAATCCTAGCATATCCCACATCCAAAATACAGCAAGATCCAGAATTACCAACAGGTTCCGTTATGGGAGAGCATTTGTAAATTGGATCCATTTATAAATTCGACAAAGTGGACTACTTATTACTAGCTCTAATTATTCATTTTTCTGGGACCTGGAGGAGTTTGGTAGGAAGCTTTGACTATAAAGATCCAGAGGGGAAGTGGAAAAAATGTCAAGTGTTAATGTTGTTCCTGTTCAGATTGAGAAACCAAGCATTCTATAAATTCCAATCTCTGAAGATTCTTACTAAAAGTTTCTCTCTGCCTTCTCTATTCTCAAAACAGAAAAGATAAGAGGGAAAGAATAAGATAGGAAATAGTTAGGTTTGCATGTTGATTGGTCCATTTTTTGTTAATGTAACAAAACACTGTACCCGAAGTTTAGTACTTCATTAAGAAAAGAGGTTTATGTAGCTCAGAGTTTTAGAAACTGAAAATCTAAATAGTTTGGTGCTATCTCTTCCAAGAGCCTCTCTGGCTGTGTCATATCATAGCATGTAGCATGTGTGACAGGGAAAAGCCACATGGTAGGAAGCCAGGAACCAGAGAAGGGAGTAATATTCTTTTATAACAACCCTCTCACAGGATCTACCCAGGGTGTCATAAGAACTACACAGATCTTTTCCAAGGGCAGTATTTGAATGACCTAACCATTTTCCTATTGGACCCTGCATCTCAAAGGCCTCATTACCTCACACATGGTGACACTGGACGTGATGCCTCCAGCACATCATACCTCAGGCAATACTTATACCCAAGCCAAAACACTCTGTACTAAGTTTCCTCTGGAAACTTCTTTTTTATTAAGAATAAACTAGTATGTCCCAAATTGGTAGCTATACACCACCACCCCCCGATCTCATAAATTTCTAAATGGGCCTTTTGGAAGTACATTGATTGACTAAAAGAAATTATTAAAATAAGAAAACTTAAAATTTCATTGTTAGGCATGGAAGAATCACTTAGGGGCAGGCATGTTAAGTATTTGGGGCAGAATGCTTCACTTTAGTCCTCATAGGTATTGTTCATTTTGCTTTCAGCAACCCTATCTATGCACTCTGACATTTGGGATATCTGATATCAGAAAATAGGTGGTTGGTTTCTGTCCTCCTTAGAAAGTCAAAAATTGTTTCTGGATAGGAAACAGATTAGATATGGGTTAAGTGATTTGCCTAAGGTTACTCAGTTATGAATTATATACAGCTGGTTTAAAGAGCCAACATATATTTTTTGTTGCTTGTAATGAAAATGTTTATTTTCACAGAATGTAATCTGTTGGGGTCTGATCAAGTGACCCAATCTGAAGCCCACATTGATTTGAATATTTGCTATAAAGTAGATAGAGTTCAAAGAAAGCCTGTACCAATTTCTGTCATTCGCATTCCTGTCCCTCCAAAGTTGACTCTGGGAATCCATAGAACTTTTAAAATTTTCTTGCTGCCACTTTACAAATATGGAAACCAATCCCAGGGTTCTTTTGGATGATTCTGAATCTGTTGATTTATTTAGTTGTTGATCCCTGCATCTAATTCACTACCTAAACAAGTAGGTAAATAAGTTGTCCTAATGTTCTCCATTCATTCTTCTCCATTAGTTTTGTTATACAATAACTTTTTGTGCTCCGGGTTTTAGCTCAGCTGGCTAAGGGCCTGCCCTGGTAACTGTGAGGTCATGAGTTTGATCCCAAGTGGAAAAAAAAACACATACAATAAAATTTTACAGATGAATTCACATCAAATCCAGGGATACAAGCTCAGTTTAGGTATATGCAAGAGAAGAATGTGATAATGGACTTAGAATCATATGTACTCTAATTGATAATTATGTCTTTAGATGTTTCCCTTATATCAATTTTGCAAGCACTCTGAAATATATCCTTGGAAAAGTATACATTGTAATATAAATATTGAAATATGTATATTATATATTTAACCTAATTTATCCATCTGTCCTTTATTTAATTATTTCCAATACTAGTCATCTAGAATTTAAAATCAGTGAGCCATAAATTTGAGATGAAACATGGGGAGGGAGAGAGGGATACAGAAAGAAGGGAATATTTATTGAAAGACTAATTTTGACTTTGATTTATCTGAGATTACCAAAAAATGCACATAAGTTTGATAATTTCCAAAGCTATTGAGCTTGTAGAAAGTATTTAGGAATTCCCTCTGCCTTCCAGCTAGACAGATCTACTCATATATGAGAGCTGATCAAAATATATATTGTGCATTTTAAAAATATTTTATTTGACACAGGATCTTTCTATGTAGTTAAGGCTAGACAAGACCTTATTATGAGGCTAGCCTGACCTTGAACATATGGTGACCCTCTTGCCTCAGCCTCATAAATCCTGGGGTTAGAGGCATGCACCACCCTACCTGGCTGTGATATGCATTTAAATAAAAAAAAAATCTCAGTGAAATATGCATTGTAATTAACACCCATAAAAATATTCCTCTTGCTGTGAACACACTTATACCATCCTTCTTGCCAATTTCTGAAGCAGTTCTGGAAGTGTTTTTGTGTATTTATGAGGGATGATAAAAATATGGTGAATGGTGCTACTTCATGGCATCTAAAAGAAAGCCAGGGTCATAAAAATATTATGGCATGTTTTCATCTGTCTTATTCACTGGATCATGTACTATCTGGCATCTTGATTTCCCCCCAAATCAAAATGACCACAAACCAGGCATGGTGGTGCATGCCTGTAATCCCAGCACTCTGGAGGCTGAGGCAAAAGGATCACTGCAATTTCAAGGCCAGCCTAGACTCCACAAATGAGTTCAAGGCTAGCTTGAACTACATAGTGAGACCCTGCCTCAATCCCCCTCAAATAGATCATGAAATGTAAATCTTTATAAATCTATTCAAAACCCTGAGATAGCCACAACAATGCAATTAAAGAGACTCATGAAAGTGGACCTCTAGAACTGCTTCGAAAGTAACAAGAATGATGGGACAAATGTTTATAAAGCAAGGGGGAATATTTGGAGGAGAATAAGTGGTATTGTGTCTTTTACTGTAACAACTTGTTTTAATTTAAACATTAACTATAATGTTTTAATTTAAACATTATAACTTGTTTTAATTTAAACATTAACTATATAAGGGTTTGATTATACGTCATAGTTCATCTAATCATAAGAAAACCAACCCAACAGAATATGTAATTTAAAATTTGGGCTTCTGTCTGAAGACATGAAAATATTTTGGACAATCTATCGAGAGTGTAAATTCTTGATGGTAATAAGTAGGCATGAAATGTGCACAGTTAAAATCATCCCACAATTAAGATTCTAGCCTGATTTGGAAAGCTTATCAGCAAATTATGTGTTTTATTATTTACATGAATTTAAAACTGGATTTTGGTAACAAGATATGAATCAATGTTTGTAACAACTATATATATAGAATGAATTGCTCCAGATGATGGTGCCAAAAAATTAATACAGTCATATTCAAGTTGTAAAAAATATTTTGACAGCAAACAGAAAGACAGACTACTCAGTCTGTGTACTGATGTTTTATAATTACTCACTAAACTATTATGATGCATGCTAAAATTCACCCAGTTTGCTGAAGTCACACAGCTGGATTTTAAATAAGAAAATTGCAAATTTTTAGAAATTGGAAATTTTAATCTCCATTATAAAATGTTTACTAATACTGGAACATAGCGATTTGTGTGCAACTTTTTTTTCATTTGCTATCACCTTGCTGTAAAAGTCTTCATTTCATAACAATCTTTAAAACCATCCAGCTTGCAAAATCACAACTGAAAAATCTGCCACTGGAATTCCACTGAAATATTATTTCCTGTACATTAGGCTTTATTATGAGGTGGCAATGATTTGAAGCATCTCCAAGGGAATTTATCTATTGGATGACATTAGGTATTTTCTCCTTTGAAGTTCCTGGCTCTGATCCTAAACATTGTGTTACAGGGGACTTCAATGGGCTTATTTCTGCACAGCTTTTGAACTGAGTTTAATGATCAGAAAAATTTTCTTAGCCCAGAAACAAAATGTTTAATTATTCAATCAGGTATATCTCCACTCATCATTGTTAGATGACATGGTAATTCATAATATAAACTTTCTAGTTTTCATACTACTGTGGCAAGAGCATTCATTGACTATGGAATTAAAAATAACTTGTGAGTTACTCCATGAAATGAATAAATTGCATAACTTCTGTAGGCCTCAATTTACTATGTAAATTGAAGTAACAGTGAACTCTCTCTGACTCATTATCACTGTAAGAAGAAACAAAATTTTTTGGAAAAATACTGTATAAATAAGACCCCATTGAAATGAGAAGAAGGAATTTCTTTGCTGCTGAAATGAAGATCAATTCCTTTCCAATATTATGTAGACTATGTGTGGCCTTATGATTTCCCCAAAGTCCTCACCTTGTATTACCATCACTGTAAGGCTTAAGAGTTCAAAATTGGAATTGGAGGATGAAAAAAATGTTCAATCCAGACCAGAAGGAGAGTTTGGAAATTATCTTGGGGTTCTTTTAACCTGTATACCAGGTGTTTGCATCTTATGGCTCTGGGGCCAAATGTAGCCCACTGTCTGTTTTTATTAAGTTTTAATAAAACACAGTCAGGTTTTTATACTTATGTATTGTTTATGTATGGTTTCTCTTTAAAGTGGAGAATTGAGTACACCACATAGTATGGCTCAAAAAGCTGAAAATATTTATTACTGAGCAGAAACAGTTTGCCAATTCTTCCTGTATGCTTTGTGAAAGAACTGCTTAAAAATCGACCTTCCCTTTTTGAATTCAAATGAAAAATCACCTTTTCCCCTGATGTGCAGCAGCTTTGCAATTACAGATTTGTCCAAGGAAAGAGTACACAAAGGGAAACTGAGAAGTCTACTTTTCCTTGGTTCCTTTTAATTGTCTTCATTATTTTCCCTATTATGGAGGGTAAGAATAGCAGCTAATCTTAACCAAGTAGAGTTTTCCACAAGTTTGGAAGGGTTTTATTTATTTTTCATACAAGAAATGTAGGAAAATAAACTATATTTTCTGAAACATTTGACAACTCTAATATAAAATGCAGATTTCACCTTTTATTAGAAGTATCTACAAGTGTAGTACCATAACAAATACCCTTTGTGCTTTCTTCCCTGATTTTGGGGAACTCCTATTATCTCTGGATCTCTAGGTCTTGCAAGTACTGATATATGACAAAATCACACTCTATTCCAAAATGATGGCCATTTCAGACTCAGGAAAGAGAGAAACTGATGATAATCAGGTCTGGCTCAAAGCAGTCAGATCCTGATCCTTTTTCTACTTATACTTATCTATTATGTCATTGAGATCTATTTAAAAACCTGCTTATGGACTTTTCATCCAATCTGAGCTCTAAAGAAATTTAGACTGTTCTTTTTTCTTTTAAAAAATTTATTTTAAAGAGAATAAGACCAAGCAAAATAAAATAGAATAAAGCAAATCAAAACAAACCAGTGTAAGGACTACAAAACAATAGGAAATCAACAATGGTTACCATAGTGCCTCTTGTTGTTTCAAATAGCTGAGATGTCTTCAGACATAGTAAAAATCAAACAACACAATAGAATGGAACCAATAAAAATCCTTTATTACATAATAATAATAAAGGATTTCAAAACAAGATAAGAGTAAATCCAAAATGTCTACCATAACATATCTTGTCACCTTTGAAATAGCTTCCCATGCCACCAGACATAAATAAAATCGAATAAAACACAATAGAATAAAAGCCAAACCAACAAAACAGTGAAAATAATACAGGACTTCAAAACAAAATGATTGAGAATTAACAACAGCCATCGACTTCAGAAAGAGATTCCCCTTATATACTACATTGTGTATTTGATGATCAGACTACTGGCTTTAGGCCTGAAAATTCAGTGAAACACTAAACACTACAAGCATTAGGTTGTATTTTACCTCAATAGCTATCATCGCAGCCTCTGTTTCTCCAGAGCAGCTGGTGACTCACAGTGGGGTGGGGGTTGGCTTTTCTTCTTTGCCAGCCTGCGTGCCAGAAGCGGCTGGCGTCTAGCTCTCCCCTTTAGCAGCCTACACATAGCCCTGATTTGTAGGGAGAGCTTGCTTCTCATTCACTTATGGTTCTCTTCCGCTGCAGTCCACAAATGGTTCTGACTCATGGGAAAAGGCTGGCATCTGGCTGTCCCCACAGGGGCATGTGCATGGCACTGATTCACAGGGAGAGCTTGCTTCTTGGTGAATTCTTGTTCTCTTTCCCCACAGCCTGTGTATGGGGGTCAAGGGTCATCTCTCTTGAGAAGCCCTCCTTTACTTACCAATCTGGTTTAGCAACTCCCATTACATAGCCTTATGGGAAAAGGCTACAGGGTTCTTTCAAAGGTATCAAACTTACATAACGTTTCTGGTAAGCTGATGAGTTAGACATTTGTTGTAATGTGTTGAAGACATTTCTGTAGTCCTGTTAACAGGTGAAAGCAGGGAAGAATGACTTTAAAGGATTCCAACTGCCTTTTTTTTTTAAATCGGTATCAGGGATCGAGCTCAGGACGGCGCTTATGCCACTGAGCTAAACCCCTAGCCCCTTCAATTGCCTTTTAAAAACAAAGAACAAATCTTGCATTATCTTGGAATTCACTAATCTATAATTGACGGTGATTTCTGAGTAATCAGGCTTTGTCTCAGAAGCAGTGATTGAGTTGAATGAGAGGTTTTATAAAATGGAAATTGGACCAAACTGATACCAAGACTTCTCCTTTTGGGTTACGTTTAAGTGTAACCATTTTATTGTAGTCTGATCAGAATTTCTCTTGGTTTTAAAACTGAACCTCAATTCTTGGATGCCTTTTAGTACTTTTAGTTCTTTTATCTCTGCTAATGATTGACATGATCATAAAAGTTAGTAAAACCTCAGTCCTGGAGATTAGACAAGTGATTTTAACTTTTAGCTCTTCCACTTAAAAGTCAAGAGATTTTGAGTAGACTACATAACCTCTCTTAATTTTACCATCATAAATAAGAAAATCATAGCAGTAGCTACATGTGAGGTATAGGAAAATATTAAACAAAACATTACAAAAATACTTAGAACAGTTTTTGGAATAGAGTAAGAATTTAGCATTAGCTACTCTTATGATATTTATATACTGTTTTCTTCTTTGCATATATCACTACTATATGTATGTCTCATAAGCACCGCCAAGGGTATCTAAACTCAAACTCCTCTTCCTTGGCCCCAAACTTTTCTCCTGTATTGTCTATTTCAGTATATGAAGTAAGTTATCAGAGCCAGAAATCCTTTTATCATTTTTGGCTCTTTTCCTAATCTTCCACATATCAGCAATGATTTTCATTTTTATTTATTTTTAATATTTTTCAGCAATGATTTTTAATTACATGCATGTCTATAACATTCATTCTTTCTTTGATTTATATATTCTTCACTTAATATGCAATATTTGTTGGCTACCAATAAAATTTGGGAGTTTAGTAGAATTGCCATCAAAGCCAAAGCCTGAGACCCATCAATTCCCCTCTTTCCCTCATTTTCCACAATGTTGTTTCTTTTTTATTCCCTTTGTTACCTCCTTGGTTCAGCTTCACCTTTATTTTACGTGAATTATGGTAATGATTTCATAAATGATCATTGTTTTTTATCTTGATCCTTTGTGTTTTTTTTACATTCTCCCACCTGAATGATCTTTACAAAACCAAACAAAAAAAATAGTGATTAAAGATCTTCAGTGGATGCACACAGTTTTTTTTCCACACAGTTTTTATAGTGATTTCCAAGCTTCTTAGCTTACTGTAAAAGTCCTATTTATAATCTACATATTAAGTACTACTCTGGTAATCCTTTTAACATTTACTTATTTGTTATCATCATATGTAACTACTTATAGTTCCTGAAATTGTCATTTTATTTAAATAGGCCTCCTTGACCTCACATTTGTGGTTTCTTCTAATAGACATGATCTGTTCTTTTTTATATTTAGCTATTGGTTCCTCATTCTTAAAACTTGGGTCAAGGGTCATCTCTCTTGAAAAGCCCTCCTTTACTTACCAATCTGGCTTAGCAACTCCCATTACATATCGTGTTCTTTCTTGGGTAATAGATAATAAAACAGGATGTTTACCAGTTAAAATTATGGCCTTAGGAGAAGTCTTCTTTGATTTGACTATTAGCTATCACACTTACTAGCAAAGTTAGTTTGGGTAAGTTACTTATTTCTCAGCATCTTTGTCTATAAATTAAGAATATAATGATGATAGAACCTATGTCATTTGTCTATAAATTAAGAATATAATGATGATAGAACCTATGTCATTTAAGAACTAAATGAGTAAATATTTATACATTGAATAGTGCCTGGAATGTGGTCAGTCCATTGTTTTTGCCTATAAATATCATCGCTGTAACTAGTAATTATAAGTGTACTGTACTGTAAGCTTCCTGAAAGCAAGGACCATGTATTACCTGACAGAATAGCCCCAGGGCATATATATTGCCCAATAAATACTTGTTCAAACGTGAATTAGCTAATAAATAATTAAATAAATGAAATGAAATACAGAACTGAAATGATATCTTCCACCAAATTCAATTAGCTTCCCAGCTTACCAAGCTCAAATAACTGCCTATGACTGGAAGAAGAGAAGAGCAGAGACTAATGACTCTATCTAGCTCTTTATTTATTTGCATTATCTACTGTGCTGTTTTAAAGAAGCATGCAAGTGTGGTTTTATTTTAAATGTCAGAGATTTTGCTTTCAATATTACTTTAAGCCTTGGGAAAATAATCAAAGGGTTATGCCATCCTCTATTCCAGACACGAAGTCCTAACAAATCATAAAAGAATAAAATGGTGAAAGGGATTCTTAATCACTGAGCTAGCTGTGTACCATCCCTCTAATTCTAGACACTTGGATAGATGATTTTGAGAATTTGCCATATTCTAGATTAATCACAAAACACATGAACTAGGACAACTGACAGCACAGTAAGAAGAAATCTCTGCTTCGCATAAGTGTAGAAAAGCTGACCTATATTTGAGGCTGCACAATTACACTAGAATAGGTTTCTTAATGGTGAGTAGGGATAAAGCACCTGTTTGATTGACAGTTCTTTTATAATTAAGATGCAGTCTAGATTCATAAGAACATTTTAAAAAATTACCATCAAATATTATAGTTCTTATTATAAATTTTTACCTTATGTTTCTTTTCTCTTTGTCATCATTATTATCGTGTTGGGTTTGATCTTTCTTTTCTTCAACTAGATAACTAGGCAAGCTGGCGTTAGTGTTTTGGCTTCTGTTAATGTTTCTTTTTAACTTCTCAGATTGTCTGAGACTATAGTCAAGGACTTATCAGATCACTGGCTAAAATAGTAAAATAGCATTTTGAACTCTGATATTTAGATGTAATGAGAAAGGGAAAGGTTAGCCCAACACTCTGTCATGAAGATGTGTGCCTATCATTTTAGGATCAGTGATTTTGATGGCCACTCCCAAGGGACCTCTTTCTAAGGAATAATTTCCTTACTCTGAGCCATATATACGGGCTGAAATGAGATTTTCAAAAGAGATTCAGTCAGTTTTATTTTTCCTCTGTCTTTGGTTCCACTTCTTATTGACTTGCTGTGCCTGGAAAACCACACAATTGCACTGTAGCTAATTATGTCAAATACCTTTCTAATTGAGTGATTCACTGAGTCCATTTGTCCATCAATTTAATAGGATATGGAAAAAATATATCTCTGTGCAAACAGCTTTGGAAGGCCTGAACAGCTGAAAGATGGTAGTAGTGCCTTAGACTTCCTCCTCTGTACATACATACACAGCAAGACAGTCTTGCTTGCACAGGAAATGGGAAAGCTTCATTGCACAGTTAGCTAGGGCAACACATCTTCAGGAAAAGCAAGAAAATAACACAGAATTAGAGGTAGATATACCCTATCTTGCCACTTTGTTGTTGTCAGTAATAGTATTAATATTTATAAAATGTTCAATAGGCACCGTGACCTATGTTGCATACTTTTTGGGTTGGAGGTTTCCATGAGATAGGGTGTAACTACATACCCTAGGCTACCCGCGAACTTGCTGTGTAGTCCAAGCTGACTTCAAACATGATCTTCATGCTTTAGCCTCCAAGGTGTTGAAATTACAGGCAGAGAATGTTTATATAATTTATATTTTACTCTCTAATGACCCATTAAGAAGGGAATGTTTTAATAGTGGGAAAATAATGCACAGAAAGGTTATCCTAATTGTCCAATTTGATGTGTCCAAGTTAATGGAAGATACTTGTGAATTCAAACATAGGTATATCTCATTCTTGATATTTTCCATTCCACCTCTCTGATAAAGATGCAATCTTGGATAGGTAACATAACTCAAGTTTCCCAGCCAGTATACTGAAGACAGGACTCCAGATGCTAAAACATTTGTCCTTCATCCATCAGGATAGCCAATAAATATTAGGTTGGTCAGTGATATCAGGCTTCTAGAAACTTTGCCATTTTATTCCCCAAAACAGTATAGTTTCTTATTTTCTCTGTATCAACTATATGAAAAAACTTAGACGACACAGTTTAATGTAACTTCTCTGACCTTAAGTATTCTCATTTAAATGTAGTACTAGTCATATTTTATGTTAGGTTTGGTAAGGATTAGACAATGTTTATAAGTCATTATATTAATCAGGGTTTTCCAAAGAAACCGACCAAATAGGAGACATAACTATACCATATCTACAAAACATATACCTAGGCACATAGATATTTAGAGACAGGGAGATTTATTTAAAATATTGGTTTATTCAGTTATAGAGGCTGATAAATTCTTGGTCCTACAGTTAGCAAGCTAGAAGATATTCAGGATGAACAGTGGTGTAAATTCCAGCCTAAAGCCCAGCAGACTCAAGACTGGAAGATACAGTGGTTCAATCAAGTACAAAGGCAGAAATAGAAGCAGTGCCCTGATCTTAAATCAGGCAGAAGGAATTGTCTCTTTCTTACCCTTTATGTTATATTTAAGTCTTCAGTTGATTGGATGAGGCCCATCCATTTAGGGATGGTAATCCACCTTACACTGGTCTACCGACTCAGATATTAATTGCATCTAGAAGCACCAGGATAATGTTTGACCAAATGGCTGGACATCTTGTGGCCCACTGCAATTGACACATAAAATTATTCATTACAGTCACCTAATATCATGTCAGACATGTAATGAAGACTTAATGAAAGATCTTTCAGATCTCCTTTAAATTCATTGATGTTTACAACATCTCTATACAGTTGTTGAACTATCATCTCCATTATATGATAAGAAAACTAAATCCAAGCCTAGATACCATATTACCTTCATGCTACAATTTTTTAAATTATATGAATTACTAAGGTCTGTATGGTTATATAAGGAGTAAATTACAAACAAAAATGTGAAAAAAAAATTAAAAACATTAATAGTATAATGAGTTAAATAGTACTTGCCAATTTTATCTGGGTTATCACTACTGATATGCTATTTCCAGTAATACAGATTATCTTTCTTAATATCCAATATTCCCAATATGATTAATTATATTACTGATAAGAATTACCACTTTTCTTTATAACCAAAGGCATAAATTAAATTGTATGTATAGTTACTATCATTACCAATAACTAATACAGGAGTGCTTACTAGGTATTAGAGTTTGTTTGCTCTAAGTGCCTGACATCTAAGATGCCTAAATTCAGTGACAGATAACCACTGAAAACAAGCTGTAGCGTGATCTGGGTAAGCCCAAGGTAAACCATGCTCCTGTGTTTTACCTTCTAGCCCTCTCTTATCTAGCCTTCTGCTAATATGTGGAACATATGTCAAGTGGTACATTTGGGGTTGTACTTGTTTGTTAAGCAGACTTCCAACCAAATTTTTTTAACATCTCACTTTGATCTTCCCAGTACTTCTAGAAGAACTCTTGCCTCCAATTTTTTTCTGTGATGGGCTGGCAAACATTTACTCCATTAAAAAAATTTCTGCTCATCCTTCTCTTAATTTCTCATTCACTGAACATCATCATCATTCATGTTTTCATCTCGCAGGGATAGCAACTCACTCCATTCTCTGGGCAGTCTTCCGGGCAATATTGATTCATATGGACTTTAGCAAAGTACACACTGCACTAGACACATGAATATTGGAAACCTTGCACCACTGTGTAATATTAAATACTAGCCACATAAACAGTCATAAGAAATAGGTAGCTGGGGCTGGTGATATGGCTCAGCAGCACAGCACTTGCCTGGCAATTGTAAGGCTGTGGGTTCAATTCCTGGCACCAAAAAAGGCAGTTGACATTGTGTGACATCCTTTGAGCAAGGAGTGTAGAGTGGGCATATTCAGCTAGAGAAAAAAAAATCTATTGTCATACACTTACTGTGCACCACCATTAGTATCTTTACTGTTTTCCTTTTTAAATTTTGTACTCATTTTTTTCTTTATCTAGGCTCCTAGGGAACTAAGAGACATATTAAACAATGAATCTTTCAGAAGTACTTGCTATGTTCTGACGCTATGCTCTGTGTTTTTTTGTATAAATTACTTTGTTAGAGGGTCCTGACAACATCAGGAGTGAGGGGTTAGTCCTTACCTTCACACTGTATCCCTAATGTCAGCACCTCCATTAGCCACTGCCCATGTGCATGACCATTTTAGAGATGGGAAATTGGGAAACTAATTTTTCTGATATAGCAATCTTATTGACATAGTTTGGATAAAAATATTAGTTACATGTGAAAATTATTATTAAATCTCATGAGAGCAATAATGGTAAAGAGAAGAGTGTCTGGATTCAAACCAGTTGTATGACCTAAGACAAGATTTTTAACTTCTTTCAAGGTTTGTGCAAATATAAACCAAGGACATCTATAATACCTATGTTATAAAATTCTGAAGAGTAAATGAGTCAATGCACGTAAACCACTTAAATCAATGCCTGATTCAAAATAAGGAGTTAAAACAATCTATTACTCATATTACCATCAATGTAATCATTATGATAATTATACACTAGGTCCTAAGTAATTCAAACTTGATAAGCACCCTTTACTGTGTTCATTTATTACTAATTTATTTTTAAAAACCACAAAACCTCTGTATCAGTTAATTTTCATTGCTGGAAAATATTATCTGACACTCAAAATTTAAAGGAGTTGAAATCTGCTTTAGCTCACAGTTTTCAGAGGATTTAGTCAATGCTTGGCTGGCACCAACACATAAAGAAAAACAAAATATTGGAGGAAAGCTGCTCAATCCGTAGCAGTCAGGAAGCAAAAGGACAAAGAAGGATAAGAATATGTACACCATTCTAGATCATGACCATCAGTGACCTACCTTCAACCAGGCCTCACCTTCTGTCTCTTATATTTCATCCAAGCTACCTGCCCTAAGGGCAGGTAGGACTCATCCCCTTAATTCTAGCATGGCAGTATGAGTCAATCTCACCATCACATCTGACTCCAGGAGCACACACCTTAAATCCAGCCACTCCCAAAAAACCCCACAGATGGTCACATGAGACTCTGAGTGGGGTTCGGGGCATCTAAATACAAGCCATAATAAAATCTAAACCATAATAGCCTCACTCCTCATAACAGCATTAATTTCAATAATAGTATTAACATAAATACTAATATCAGTACCAGTGAGACATCATAATTATGTCCATTATATACAAACATAATAAACTTCTCAGGGATTGCATTATTTTAATATTAATAGAATTTAAATTACCCATATTACAAAGTCATCTTCTTTTCACCAGCAGGAACAGATATTATTATTTTTATATTGGTATCCATTATGAGGATAGATGCTAAAATAATAATAATGATAATAATAAACATTTGACATGATTATACTATTTCTTAGAGGTGAAAATCCCATGATAACATTATCAGGACTGTTATTTACTTGTATACGTTTTAATAACAGAAAATGCAAGTAAGTGAATGAATGCTTTATTCATTCTGAAAAGATGAAAACAGAATGCTAAGTTTTCTTAGTAAAAATTATATTTATTAGTCAGTTTTTAAAACTGCCTTGTAATTAGTGTAATACTTTAATGATAATGACATATATAATTACAGTTAATGCAATTGTGTTATGATAATGATTAATGATATAATCACCTGATTATGGTCTTAATTATAATACTCTATTCATTAAATAAATTATAATTAATACTGAAGTAAATATAAATAATAGGTACACAGTAATTGTCTACAATTGTCTAAGTTGTATTATAAATAACATTAATATATTAATATAATTATAAAATAGTATTATTGATACACTGAAATTATCTTTTTAAACTCAGTGCTGAATTATGAGCACAGTGAGATATATTTAGTCTTCTAATATTAACCTAAATGTTCATAGTAACACTATGGAACGGCCTGAAACTGTACTCATTTCCTAAAAGCCATGGGTAACATACTTGGTCATGAAACTTTTTATGATTAAGGGGATAACACTACATATTTGTAGGCTATACTAAGAAGTGTTGTGAACATGGCCTTGTCCCTAGCAGTGCTCAGCTCAGCTGTGGGTGGCAACTCTGTCAGCCATATCCTTGCTATTAGTACCTACCCTAAAGGAACTGTACCTCTATTAGTCATCCCCATTCCCCAGCCCAGATACATTGGCTCATAGGCTCTGAAGGGCCTTGGCTCTCCCTAAGGCTACAACATCCTCCTGAATGCTCTACCTAGAATGACCTGTACTGACAAGATCCCTGATGACTGACACTAGCTACAAAGACAGGGACAGGACAGATACATGATTGAGGGGGAGGGTACAGGGCAAGGCTGCCACTAGGGGAAAAGGAAATTGTTACCTTCCTTAATTTCCATTACTGCCACACCTCAACACCAACATTGATGAAGCTGGATCTTACTGTGTGGACCATCTGCACAATAGTGGTGAATATTGAAGATATGCTTGGGGATAAGAGAAAGAAGGGAAGTAAGTTCTCAAGGTATAGGGGCTTCTTCCTGGGGATGATAAGGAGAGAAGTTTTTAGCTTTCATCTAATCAGTTTTGGAATCGTCCAAAACCCAGTTAATTGCATATTGTAGTCAGGGTTTATAAGGGAAAAAATTTAATACAGAGCATATAATTAATAGGATTATTTTATTTTATTATTTTTTATTTTTATTTTTTGGCTATTTTATTTTTAATTTAAAGAGGGGGGAAGCAAAACAGAAAAAAGGGTAGAAACAATACAGAATTTCAAAAAAAAA